>MU223065.1:663255-690982 GCA_018584345.1 Thuja plicata | reverse complement strand
TTTTCTAGATCGTACTTAGTATATAAGAGTAGATTGAGGCCTTTGCTGGATACCGACGAATTTATTGTATTGAGCTTGCTCAAAGGAGGTTACCCCCTCGAAGTGGCCCGCGATCAATAGATTCATTTTGCATTCTGCTATTGCTCTATATTCTGTGATTTCGTGCATTCTCACCATATTGCTGTAAGGAGGTTCCTCACACATCAACTCAAAATTTATTATGATCATTGTAGTTGTCTTGTAAGACAATGAGCCTTTCACATGATTGTAGTGCTTTTTTATATTTGAGCAATGAGCCTAAATGCCTAAGCATTCCCCTTTCATTGTAAGACAATATTTATGCAAAGTATTATCTTGTGGGTTCCATCCCCGTCGTGGTTTTCGCCTAATAGGGTTTCCACACAAAAATCCTTGTGTTGTGGTGTTATGGTTCTTTGCTTTATGTTCTTGCATATTACTTTTCATTTTATGTGTTAGGTAGTTTGTCCATCTAAATTTTAAGTTTAAAATTTGTTGCACACTGATTCAACCACCCCACCCCCTCAATGTTCCCTCGTCCCAACATAGGGCCTCTTGAACACCAAAAATAATAAGAATTTAGCTTTAGTGAATGTAAGAGACTACAAAGAAAACCTCTCTTATCTACTAAAATGTAAATATCATGAACTTAGAGATAAGGCCTTTAGAGAAATAACATGACATCTATAGAATAAAATGCAAGCACAAGAGCATTAAATATGCTATCATAGAAGAGGATGAAACCTACTACAATTCATAACATAAATCTAAATGACAAAAATCAAAATTAGAAACTTTACCAAGATATTCAATATCATACATTGAAACAAATTTCTTAGATCAATTATTAATATTATGATTTAAAATCAAATTTTTGATATTTTCAATATGGAAGTCAACTCCTATAGTTGAATAGTAGCTTTTTACATTAAAATATAAAATAAAACAATGCAAATTAACCTCTAAACTATATAAACTAAAAAAGTCAAAGTGAACGAAAAGCTAGTAAGAAAATCTTAAATGTTTGCAGTTCTCAATAGACATTACATCTTAAGTGTTTGAAAGATTTTTTTCACATAAACTATTAGAAAGTAAAATATATGAGAAAAGGTCTCTGAGTTTCCGCATACCGTAAATTCGGGTACGAAACATGCGACATTTTCGTAGCACCAGCCCATACCTCGTTTAATGCAAATCTTAAATCATGCGAAGAACTCTCTAGACGCCACATCTGCTTGAGTATAACGATGTGATTCTAAATAAATGTGAATATCCAAGCTGATGGCTTTTACCAATGCAATCGTAACAGTCCTATCATTGAATATAGTAATTTGATCACGATTACATGCAAATCAGTCTGATCACGGAAAAGGATTCGCTAAAATTTCATTTGGTAAGAATTCATGTCATTCCCCACGATTGGATGGTGATTCTTTAAAAACGACTTAACAACAGCAAATTCCCGAAATCATTCTTAGCTTCTTTAGAAATGATTTTCTTAAGGTTGCGAAAACTCTGATTCGAAGTCAACCCGCCATGATTTAAAACATGGAAGCAATATTCGATGAACGTCGATTAAAGCAATTGAGTAAGAGATATGTTCGTTGAAATTGAGATGTTTTATTCTCCCATCACTTGATTAGATCGCATACCCACAATGCACTGTATGAGCTATTCCCACAAAATCTAAGATACCTCAGACGCATAAACTCTTCCAATCCTATATATTCAAATCCATATCTTCAACGTGAGCAGCAGTGTATTATGACTTACCTTTAAGCTCTCGTTCAAAGTATTCTTGATTCATGTCGTTAGAATTTAGATAAAACTTAGCCACCAACAATGAATCATATCTTTTTACAGTGCGAGATTTTGTGTTCTCCCAGTAGAATATTTGATTTTGAAATTAAGGTTGGGCAGTCAGAGGGGAAGTACAGAAAAACCAAGTGTTAAGCTGTTGTTTTGAGTTAGGGTTGTCAAAAGTGTTGCACTTGCAATTTGAGGCTGATTCTTAGGCTTTAGCATCGTGTCAGGAGTGGTTGTCCATTGTCACGCTTGAATGATTCTTTTCTTGGTTGGTCATGATTATACCATTTCAATTCAGTCAAACGAACTTCATTGTTCGTTATCCACAACCCTCTTTTTACTCCCTTTCATCGACCTAAAAGTTCGCAGTAGCTATCGATCCATCGTGGCCGTCAGGAATATCATGATTCTAAAGTCTCATCGAGTCGGTGAAATGAATCGTACTGCTTTGTACTGGCATCTCAAATACGATAGGTTTGTGCGTTGTTGGATTCTTCAAGAAACACAAGAGATTCCGTCCATGATGGCGCACTAGATGCAGTCGCCATGTTCGGTCTCCTCTTAAGAATGTTCTTCTAGATTAATCAAGTGCTGTGAAGTAAATTTTTATTTCAAACAGCATTTTGAGCTTTGGTTTGAGCAGTATTTTAAGTTTTGAGTTAGTTGGGGATTACCTAAACAATATTTTAAGCTTTGATTTGTTTTTGATGGTTCGTATGATATAATATAATGAGCTACTTAAGTAAATCAGAGCTTAGAGTGTGTTGTTTCAAAACCTAATATTATTATTTAGTGATGAAATTTGACTAACCATCATTTATTTTGTTGGTTTTAAATTCATAATTACTTAAACTGATAAAATTTGTTAGTTTGCTACCATTTTCTACGCTAAATAAAAAAACAATATTATTTCGATTTGTAGAAGACAGATGTTCTACTTTTATCTCTACGCTTCTACCTCCAACATGATTCTATCCATATGACTTAAAAATTAGATAGCTTAGGTTCATCGTGTCCATAAGTAACTCAAAAGAATGCTAGATACATGTGAATTGAAAAATTGATAACCAAGGTTGATCACATCCATGAGTAACCTAAACATTTGATAAAATATATACCAAATGACCTAACTTTCTATCAAGCTAAAGCTATGAACCACTTGTCATTTACTTGTCAACACATAAAAAATATACCTATGGTAAAGCAAAAATAAAGAAATATCATTATCTCTCTTCATCCGCGGTCATAAAAAACCAAAATGAAATCTATAATCTCAAGTGTTTGAGTGTTTAGATCAACACTACTTGCTAAGATGTTCTAGCAGTAAGAAACATGTTATAATAAAAAAATATTCACTAGATAATGTGAGAAATCTCCAAGTAACATATTACTCTAAAAATTCATTGTAATGTCTCTTCTATAAGATGAGAGTGGGTAGCTATTGTAAGGTAATGAAGGAAGAAAGCAACATATATGCACATATGTTAGATATGTAAAAACAAAACTCAATTTTGTCTCTCAATTTTATCATAGGTTTTCTTTAAGCTAGCCTTTTATATTTTCAACTTATTTCAAGAAAATTTTGTAAGCCACCTTATCATGTTTTCAACTTACAGCTCAAGTGCAAACACATAATAAGAATGAGGCATATATAACATCAAATAATAGGTATTGAACTACATATAATAGTGGCCTAAGTGTTCTTGCTAAAAATATTTTAAGTAGAAACAATGAAATCATATGTAGAAAAAAGTCGCTACTCTTATTAATGTACCATAGAGACAATGTGCATACTTATGCTTTAAGGAAATCGAGTACAACTGTACATTTTTTTATAGATTGTTACTTGGTGACACAAGTATCAATACTATCTTAATATATGACATTATGTTACTTTTTTTTTTGTTTATGTTGAATATTGAATCTATTACAAACTAATCACCCCAACCACAAGACTGGATCTACAAACTAATTTAACAAACAAACAATAGGTTTCTAAATCATAATATGTAAAACATAATAAACAAAGATATACATCATATTTATAATTTTCATAACTCCATTGTTTTCCTATCCTTCAAGATCATGTAGAAATGATATTTGCTCTTAGCCTTAAGCACTAGAACAAGATGTCATCAAGGAATGGATTGTAGTTGATTAATTTTGATAAAAGGCTATGATGCAAGTTGACAACAAGGTGGTAGAAAAATTGCAAGTGTTCTCCAAAAGAGCCATTAGTATTTACATTAGTATTAGGCCTAATATCAGAGAAAATGTCCTCTTTTATAGAATCCCTAGAAAGAATCAAGGGTTGAGATTAAGAGGTTAAAATATCAACGATAAAGATAAAAGTGTAGGTGGGAAATAAAAGGATTAATAGGTTAACTTAAATGAAGGGATGACATTGAGTGCTACGTGAGAGATGTTAACTTCTGGTAACACATATTTGAATTTAATTAGCCTAAACATGTTAGGAAAAGAGAGTGAAAAGGTGAATTAAGAGAGAAGTGACATTTTTCACATGCCTACAAATTTAAATTGTGATCCTTGAGATAAACGTAACAGGATGAGAAAGAAAATGATAATTAATTAATTAAAATAATAAAAGTATATGTTTAATTAATAGAGAAAAAGGTTTTAGAATTTAGATAAATATATCAATATTTGATTATGGGAGAGAAAGGCTAATGAATCAAATAAATAAATAAATAAAAATATATATTTACATAATAGAGTTTGAGGCTAATTGATTAATTAAATTAATTTATTAAAAAAATTAATTGAGGACAATTGCAAAGGCCTACACTTTTGATATGAGAATTATAAGTAGCTAAGGGTCATTTTGTGAAAGGTACGAATATATCATCAACGTTAAAGGATGTATGAATACTAAGGCTAGAAGATATATATTAGAATTTTATATTACTCAAAGGAATGTCAATAGGTAGGTGAACTAATAGATAATCTCAATAGGAAAGTGAGTCAATAGGTAGGTGAACTAATAGATAAGCTCAAAGAATCAACTTATAGAGAGTACTTATAAATTATAAGAGGGATCTTTGACTACCATGCATGATTTTCATCATGAGGCTTGTCCAAGGTTTCATAAAAGTAGTTTCTATGAAAGGAATTTTTTTTAAAGATTTTTAATTTTTATTTTTAATTGTCATACACAATGCCTATGAATTAGTATTTCATCATGGTCTCTTCACCAATGTTTCATATAAATGCTTCTCATCAATGAAAAATTTTACCCTAATTTTTTAAAGATTTTCTATATTCCTAATTTTTTTTATTTTTTCTTTGTAGGATAGAAAAGACCTTTTTCATTATATAAGAACTTAAGATAAATGGAATTTATGTGTCCTCAAAATCCTAAGCATGTGGAATAGCATATATAATCCTAATCCATATATCTTACTACAATAGTGTAGAGTCCTAATAAATTAGATTCTAATTTTCTTTATTTTCCCTATCCAAATTTTTGCTCATTTAATTTTCCTTAAGGACAAGAAAATAAATTTTTTTTTCTTCTATGTTTTTTATTATAACTATGTTATAAAAGTGCAAATAAAAGTTAGATATTGAATTGATTAATTCAATGATGGTTAGAAGCATAATCATATAGAGATAAATATAGTTAATAGTTGATAGTTGTCATAATAGACAATGGCAGGTTTCATTTGAACATACAATATAATAAAGAGGTAGTAAATAGAGCTTATGCTAATATTCCTCCCTTTATCATATTGTTCCTAGAAATGTACCACTAAAATTTTAACTTTCACCTAGCCAAGTGCTCTCCACACACCCTTAAGGCTTACATCACAAAACTTATTGATTACATAAAATAAATATAAAATTTTATGAAGACCTTTCTTTGAAGAATAAAATGCTAAATCATATGCAACTCCACCAAGATACCTCGTGACATAAATGGTTGACCCCTGTAAAGGTGTAGCTTTAAGTTTAATTCTCTAGTATTTAGTCCTTAACTCTTGAATCATAGACACCAAATTATTTGACAAAATTCCTACTATGGATGCTCCATATAATGTCATGGAACATAAATATAAGGATATAGTTAGATTATTCTTGGAAAAAATTATTTTAATCAATCTCCATGAAGAGTCCTCTACAAAGAATCTATGGAAGAAACTTCGTGAGATGTATCTATACAAATATTTAGTGAATAATATTTTCTTGAGGAAGAAATTTTAGTCCTTAATAATGGAAGAGGGTAGATGGATTTAAAACAACATTTAAGCATTCAATATGTTTGTGTATCAATTTTAATTTTTGGCGTCAAGATGGATGAGGAGAAAATGTCATATTTTTGTTTCTTGTTTGCTTGATTTGTGAGATTCTCTTGTTATGGCTATTGGTAGTACTTTTGCTATTTTTAAAAAGTAAAGATGTGGTGTGTTCTTTTCTTTCTAAAGTGATGAGGAGTAAGGTATCATTGATGCTAAATATTCCCTAAGTGTTCATGGAATACCTAAGGAAAAGGAAAGACGAAAAAGATGTTGAATAAAGCCATGTCAAAGAGGAGATTCAAATATCTAAGAAAGTCTAGAGTTATTTTCTTTAATTTTA
Organism: Thuja plicata; assembly: GCA_018584345.1. Classification (NCBI taxonomy): domain Eukaryota; kingdom Viridiplantae; phylum Streptophyta; class Pinopsida; order Cupressales; family Cupressaceae; genus Thuja; species Thuja plicata. Next base: position 684,562 of record MU223065.1, on the reverse strand, counting down.
GAAATCCTAGACACATCTGTAAGGAGTGAAAAGAACAAGAGTTCTAAAAGAAAAAGAAAAAAATTGATTTTGATTCTGAGTTTGATGAGGAAGATGGTGATGCATTGATAGGATTTTTATTATGACTTTCAGGAGGAAGATGGTGATGCATTCATAGGAAATTTGGCCACTCATGTAGGTATTGATGCATTAATTGACTTAGGTGCATCATTTTATATGACCTCTAATAGAGATTTGTTTTTTGAATATAAAAAGTTTGATGGAGGTAAGGTGTACTTGGGTGATGATTATTATGTAGATAAAATTTTGATCATGGCAAAGTTAGAATTAGATTTCCTAATGGTATAAAATAAAACTTTTCAAATATTCATTAGTAGAGGGAAATGTATGATTAAGAGAGAGTATTGTATCAATGTTTCAGATCACACTTCATGATCCATCATCAAGGTGAAGAGAGAGCTTCAGGAGTAAAATGATGGGTCATAGAGTGTGATCCAAACTATTGATGCAATCAAAACACTACATAGTAGATCCAAAAGTAAGCATAAAGAAATGTATGATTTTCAAACTTAAGTCTTATCTTGCTACAAAATTTGAAATCAAGGATCTTGGTGCATATAAAGACATTCTTGGGATTAAAATTAAAAGACATAGAAAGAAAGAAAAAATCTATGTCTAGGCTAGAGTAAGTATGTGAATTGAGTTTTATAGAGGTTTGATATGCAGGATTGTAGGACATTATGTGTTCACTTTACAATTGGAACAAAATTATATGTTTGAGATTGTCCTACAGCACCATAAGAGACGGAAGAGATGAGCATATTACCTTATGAAAGTGTAGTGATAATTTGTATGTATGCTATGGTTTACACTATACCATACATTGCCCAAGTAGTGATATTTATTCCCTAGTACATCTCTAATCTTAATAGAGTTTATTAGGATGTTGTTAAAACATTATTTAGATATTTGCAGGGTTCCTGATATTATCCTTTGTCTTACCATGGTAATTTGATAAGACACAAGATTTTCCTTGATATTCATGCTTATGTGGATTTAGAATAGGTAGGTCACGTTAATAGTAGAATATCTTCTAGGGCTTATGTGCTTACTTGATTTGGTGTTTCTTTTGGATGAGTAAGAAACAAGTTGTCGTATCTTTGTCCACTAATAAAGCTAAGTACATGGAAGCTACTCATGCTTGTAAATAAACCATTTTTCCTAATGGACCGTGTTCATATATTTGAATAGAATAAGGTGTAATGATAGTTAGTTGTGACAAGTAGACTATGATCCACATACCTCAGAACCCAACATTCATGCTAGGTCAAAGAAAATATATGTTTAGTATCATTTTGTAAGAGATATGGTCAAGGATGACAAGGTGAAGCTAGTTAAGGTAAATGCGTTAATTAATATTGTATATTCTTTACCTAAGGCCTTGAGAAAAGAAAATTTTAGATGATATTCACAATCTATAGGTCTCATGGCCCCTAATGATTAAATCATGATGTAGATATTCCCTTTTCTCTTGTAAGCTTTTGCATGTGGGTAAATGTTAGGATAATGATGTCTCAACCTTACAATTGCATAAGGTTACTATATATAGTAAGTGTTATTTATAGTAAATTTATATTCGAACACAGATTGATCCAATATATTCCTCAAAACTATAGATTGGTTAAGTGAGCATATTAGTATGTTTTTTTCCAAGATCATGTTTTCTTGAAGATATTAATTTTTAATTTTTCATAGTTTCATTTAAAATTTCAAAGTTAGTTAGGAAGGCCTTTGAAGCATTGTTTAGGTCCAAAGTGGTCATAACAAGTATATTAAGTTACATCTTGATAGAGTGCTTCATAAGCTTTCTAGGACTTCATATGGTTCTTCAATCAAACTCATGGGTCAAAAGTTATGGCCTCTAGAAGTTGAGTGTCTAGAATTTGAAATTTTGAAAACATGTTGGACACAAATGAGTTTTAAAATGGAGTTCACATGTTGATGTGTGTTTTAGCATGTAATAGGGAATCTTAGATTGGAGAGAAGTTGGGTGCCACTTTATTGGGTGGTTTTACCTCATGGCTTGTATTATCATTTGACATTTTATGCATTTTATTTCCTATATATTAGGTGCATGAGATGGAGGATGTGAGTTATAGTCTTTTAGCTATCATGTTACCTTCATATCTAATTTACTTGGTGATACTATTGTGAGAGACTTTCTCTACATTTATATTATAATCTATTGTTGAATTATGATTAATATGTGTGGAGACTTTTGGAGTGTGGTATTTTCTCTTGAAATTGCTTTCTCCATGTAAATCATCATGTTTTATTATGAGTTCTATTATATATTTATTTCTATTAAGTTTCGATAACAATTTTCAAGATCTAAAATTCCTCCTCTCAAGCTTACTGTAGGAAGTTGTTATGTTAACTTAACTTCTTTCACTATGGAGATACTTCATTATGAGGGGCTATGTAGTCTCTATATTTCTCTCCTATAGAGAGACTTTTTATTTTCAGGATGGATGTACTACATGGGGGAATTGATGATTCTTCCATAAAAAACTCATTTCACCACTTGTACACAAATCCTTTTTACATTCTCTCTTTTTGAGAGGGAATTGTTTTGATTTATTGTTTCTCCTTTACTCTATTTGTGAGATATATATGAGCATGGGTACCTAAAATAGCCTAGAAGCTAAGAAATATCTTACATTTTTGCATCTATGCATCATTTCATTAGGTTAGTTTTGTGTGCTAAAAATGTGTCACACTTCTATGAGTCATTATATTCAAGATTTCTCAAGAATAAGGTCTTAAATGGTGACTCATAACTCTCTATTCATGGAGTGCAAGGGTTTGTAATGGAGGCCCTCAGATTGACCTAGTTTGTGCCCATGCAAGTACACCATAAAATGAGAGATTCAAAGACGAAGAGAAAGAATGCTAGTCTCCGTGATCATCAAGTATGCATGCAAATGAAAATGGAAGCTATTCTATATGATAACAATGCAACAAAGAAAATTAACCTATATGATAGCAATGCATAATTATTCTATGAAAGGAGATACAAATGAAAGATTAATCTATGAAAGGAAACATGAATCTAATCTAACATGTAAGTGCAAAATTAATCTAAATGGATTGCCATGGGGCATGAAAAAAGAAGACAAGAAGAGAGAAGTTGCAATATCCAAGCTCAAGTGTTCAAAATCTCCTCCAAAATTGCTCTCCAAACCTGCAGCATAACAATAGCATGAAATCTTCATTCTCAAATGAGAAGGAGAGGTTTCCTCATAAAGAGAAATGGACGGTAGAGATTAAGAGGCAAAAATCAAAGGCTATTATTAAGAGGCAAAAAGCCTACCACTTAGGAAGATGTGTAGAAAAAGGAACTTTATTTATTTTTATTTAATTTATTTCCTTTTTCAACAAAGAGGGATTTAAGTGGGGGTTTTATTTAATTAAAAGAGGGATTTTCTTTTAATTAAATAAGATTATTTTATTTAATTAAAAGGGATATTTTAATTAAATGAGATAATATTATTTAATTAAGAGATATTTTAATTAAATAAGATAAGATAATTTAATTAAAAAGGAATTTTAATTAAATAAGATTATTTTATTTAATAAAAAGAAATTGTTTTCTTTTCATTAAAAAAGATAATTGATGAAATTATCAAACCTTAGGAAATATTGAAATAATTGAATTAATTACAATTTGATCAAGGAAATTGATTTGAATTGAAAATGTTGCAAAGCATTGATTCAGAAATTTGATAAATTGATAAGTGGGGGCCCATAGTCTAGGCGACCATTTTAGGGTGCATACAAGTTCCTCCCTAATTTAAAATTAAGGGGAAATATTAATGTGGATAAGGTTATGTCCTAACTAATTCCTTAGTGTGGACCTATTCAGTATTCACGTGTTAAGTTTCCTTAGGTCATAGGTGTTATTTCTAGAAGTAATTTATTAAATGGGGTCATGTATTTGACTTACTTCTTGTGTCCTAGGTCATTGAATATTTTGTTTTAATTTTTTGTCTCATAATATAGGGTTAAAACACATGTCAGCATCTTCTTTAATCCTATTAGTCGCCTGGTATATATAAGAAAATCTCATGTACACTTTGTAACATGTCATATTGATTTTCATGTCAAGAAAGCTATATTCTTGCATAATCTCTTGTGAAAGGATTTTATTCCATACCTCATTTTTATCTTTCCTAAATATTTAGTTTTGATTTTTTCCTTATTCTTGTATTTTTATTGTGAGTATGACTTCTATCCAAAGACAAAGTATGCAAGAGTATGAAGTGACAAATTTCCTATGTCATAAAGAAACATACTAAAGAACACTTTTAATGTAGCAAACAAGAAGCTTCTAAAATAAAAAATATCCAATCCTTTTAAAGAAGTTTCAAAAGGTCTTCATGGAAGGTGGGGTCAATAATTTGAGCTTATGAGCATATTGGTAAAGTTGTCTACCATAAAGACAACCATTGTCTTTTTATTAATCTCTATATAGTGAAGTGTTCCCTTCATCGAACTCTAATATATGTAATGGCGACAACAAAGAGTTGATATAAAATCAATTCATGAAATTAAAGATAAAAGTTTGAAGAGAGTTAATAGTAAATGATAGGAACTGTAATTTACATTCTAGGATTTCCTACAATTTATTTAGTTTCTTATATTTGTTTCTTTTTGTGCATTTCAATCCTCTTTTAATTATAAAATTTTATATCATACTATAATTGATTTCTATCTACTTGTGATATTTGGGATGACCACTCTCACACCCTCCCCCCGATTGTTAAAATGGACCATGGACAAAAAGGTTAGTCACTACCCACTCATCGATGCTCTGCCTCTTTGTTGGCCAGAAGGGAAACCTCTAGAACACCTATAGGTGGAGCTCTTTGAGATAGTTTGGTTCCAACAAATTTACTTAAATGACTCTTGCAAATTTTCTAGTCCATGTTACTAAAGAAGAAGAAGATAAAGAAAAAGTAAACAATGAGGAGAGATGGAGGATATCTTACAATTTTTCTAGTCCATGTTACTAAAGAAGACGAAGATAAAGAAAAAGTAAACAATGAGGAGAGATGGAATCCTCCAGTAGACACCCTAGCCCTCATTGATGTATGGAGTAAATTAAGTGATCAAGACCGTCCCATAGTAATCTCAAACGTTGTTGATACATAGACTAAATTGAGTGACTAAGATCCCCCCCCCTTAGTTATCTCAAATTTTGTTGAGACATAGAGTAAACTGAGTGACTAAGATCCTCCCCCCTCCTACCCATAGTTATCTCAAATGTTGTTGATAAATAGAATAAACTGAGCGGCTAAGATCATCCCCCCTCCCTTCCATAGTTATCTCAAACATTGTTGATACATAGAATAAACTGAGTGACTAAGATCCTCCCCCCTCCCTCCCATAGTTATCTCAAATGTTGTTGATACATAGGATAAACTGAGTGACTAAGATCCTCCCCCTCCCTCCCATAATTATCTCAAATGTTGTTACCACCTAATAACTTATTTTTATTTCAATATTTTTTATCCAAAGTGTAAAGATACAATTTACATCCACTTATTTTTTTGACATATAATATTATTTCTTACATATTCACTATAAAAAAAAAGTCCTATCTATTTTATTTTAAATGACAGACATGACTATGCATGTTAATAGTAAGTGTGGCGGTACATCGAAAACAAAATTGTATAGACAAGGAACGACTCTAACCACAACTTTCGACCGATTGGAGTACCTCCATTTAGAGGTAGTCAGATTTAAAACCAAAAGATATTCGCGTGGGTTCAAGTCCTGATCCTCCTCAGTCGAACGTAGACCTATTGTGAGGTTGCATTTCCCTCGTCTCCGTCCAACGTATGTTCATGCAGTCAAAGACCTAATGCCACCCTTACCTGCTCCCCTGTGGACCCCCAGTAAATGACGCGAGAACAGTGTTTCCATTTATCCCTTTCTCTTTCGATTCAGATCAACCTTGTTCCACTGGACCTCCACGCGTTCATATCCGTTAGGTGGGCCAGAAAACTTGCAGAAGTCGTCCACTTCCACTGCTTATAAAAGTCGTCCTCGCACATACTCTATCATCAAACATTCTTAACTCGTTTTCCAAATAAGTGTATAGCCTGCACTCAAATTTGCAGAGATCTTTTTGTAGAATCAAGCCAGAAAGTGCAAGAAATTTCTTGTAGAAAGAAGCCGGGAAGAGTAATATGGACGCAGTTTCAGTAGAAGATCTGAGAAGGAACGGTCATGGCGGAAACCCAGGAAGAAGCAGAGGAAGATCTTTGGAAGAGGAGTTGGAAGGCTTTCTAAGAGTTTACAAAGACGGCGCAGTCGAGAGGTTCTCCTACGTTGTCTCCGATGTGCCTGCAACGGATGCGCCGCAAGAGCCCGTGGCATCCAAAGATGTTGTTCTGGACCAACGCACTGGTGTGTGGGCGCGCTTCTACCTTCCCAGAAAAGCTGTTTCTCGCGGAAGTAAAGTCCCTCTTGTAATTTACTTCCATGGCGGCGGCTTTCTGTTGGGCTCGCCGGCCTGGTCTATTTACCACGTGTTCATGTGCAGAATGGCGGCCCATACGAATTCCATGATAATGTCGGTGGCCTACAGGCTTGCTCCCGAGCACCGTCTTCCTGTAGCGTATGACGATTGTTTCGGCGCCGTCGAGTGGGTCCGCCGCCAGGCAACGCAACGCTCTCAGGATTCGTGGTTATCGTCCTACGCCGACTTCTCGCGCTACTTTTTGGCCGGCGATAGTGCGGGCGGGAACATCGTGCACAACGTTGCATTGCGGTGCGCACGGGCGGACGTGAGGCCGCTTGAGATGAGAGGCCTCATTCTCCTTCAGCCATTCTTCGGCGACGATAATCCATGCAAACGGGAAGTGGAGGACCCGAATCTGTCGCAGCGATGGGTGGACGTGTTCTGGAAGCTGTCTTTACCGGCTGGAGCGAAGAGAGATCATCCTGCCTGTAATCCTCTGGCTATGCCCCTGCGAGATCTCTGTTTACCGCCGGTGATTGTAATCATCTCTGAGAAAGATTTGCTGAAGCAGAGGAACCTGGAGTACTGCCAAGCCCTGAAAAATGGGAACAAAAATGTTAGTCATGTCATTTTCAAGAATGTGGGTCACGCCTTCCAGGTTCTCAATCCCGAATCTCAGCGGATCCCCGAGTTATTAACCGTTTTAGGCGACTTCATTAAGAAGAATTCTAGTTCGTCCCGATAATGTGTAAGCAGAGGGATTAGGAATTCTGTAGATCACCCATTCGTCTTAAGACTGCAAATTTGTATTGATTTTGTTTTGTTCAATTGTCAGTGTTTCCACTCTCATAGAATGTACAATATTTACGGCCTCCTGTAACGATCCTTTTACGGCAAACATGTAATCTAAATGTCAATTATCCAAATATTTGTTTCAGTGGCCACTCAAAATTTGTATTAGCCTTGTGGATATTGAATTTGAGGATGTGTTAATCAATTCAATTGTCAGTGTTTCCACTTTCATAGAATGTACAATATTTACAGCCTCCTGTAATGATCCTTTTACGGCAGCCATGTAATCAAAAATGTCAATTATCCGAATATTTGTTTCAGTGGCCACTCGTCTCAAACTGGAACTGCATTTAAGAGATTAAGAGAGTTTGACGTACGGTCTGGAAGATTGGTTTGGGAGTATGGACAAATATTTGAGAAAAGTTAGGCGCTGAAACTCTGACCAGTGACGGGCCACTCCTCCATTGTGGTTTGTACGTGTTGATGTGATGCGGTTTGGGAAGAATCGGATTGAGACGCCTCCTTTTTATATTTCACTTTACTTCTTTTCCTTTGACCAGACTGATCTCTCATAGCCACTCTAAAGAGACTTTACTGGATTCCATATTCTAAGCTTTATAGCAAATTGCTTATAAGACTTTGGTCTGGAATGCATCCCCAGTATAATCTATGTGTGTCATAAATATTCCAAGAGAATGTTCTATGTTTAATTCATATAGGTTGGAATGAATCATAAATCAATGTACAATTTTAAAATCTTTTGTTATAAAATTTGAGTTGGAATATAATTCTAAATATAGTTCAATTGATCTAGAAATTTCTAAAAGAAAATATTCGATGTGAAATTCAAATATTTTTGCTATAAAATTTAGCTTGGATTGCATGCTTTATATTTTTGCTATAAAATTTAGCTTGGAATGCATGCTTTGATATAATTCAATTTATCCATGAATCTCCCAAAACAATGCTCTATGTAAATATTAAAAATCGTATAAAATTGAAAATATAATAATTATTTAGTGTTAAACAAAAAATGATATCTATTTCTATTACAAAACATAAAAGCATACATGTACTAGAACACAATAAAAAATAGAAAGTGTAATATTTAGTCTTTTCATTGTATTTTAATTGATTTGTATTTCAAATAAACAATGAGAAAGTTTATAAATAATTATGATAAAGTGTTAATCTTTCTATTATCAGCTTTTGGATTGAATCATGCTAACAATTTTAGTCTCTTTCATTGCTATCAAACTTAGAATTTCTTGCTTTCCTATATCAGATATTTGAAAAGTAGAATATGGTATTGATATAGATCTTTAGAAATTTGTTTTACAAAAGTTGATAAATTAGATGTACATATCCATCATATAAACTATTGTTGCTACACTAAAGATGAAAAATACAATGAATCTATAATGCCTTGTACAATGATTGATGTAATATACATGCTTTGATGTATATATAAACTTAAGAATCTATAATGATTTGATTCTTTTCTCCTTGTTCATATGATATGATGTTTCACTATTTTCAAAGAAAGTAGGTTTGAATGACAAGTCTTCACATATGTCATTATAGATTTCAATTTTTATAAATTTAGCACATAAAGCACTAAATATTTCATACTTCTAAAATAATTGAACATCAAAATAAAATAAAGGGAATTTTAGTTCTAGGGAAATTGTTATAGAGAAAGTGCAAGAAGTTCAATCTTAATTAAGAGGAATTTTTGGTGTTAGGAAAATATTGCCAGAAACAGACACTCATTATTTAGAAAATGGACACCCTTTATGCTTTGTGAGCCCAATTGTAAAAAATACAACCGACATTCAATTTTTAAATAATGGTTATCCATTTCTTTAAATGACATGTACCTATTTTGTAAAACTTTTTATTTAAAAAATAACAGATACCAATTTTTTAGAAACTACGTACCCATTTTATAAAAGTATTTATTTTAAAAATTAAAGGACCCATTTACTAAATAATGGGTACTCATTACTTAAAAATAGGTACCCATTTTGTAAAAGTATTTATTTTTGAAAAAAGCAATGACCTCATTTTCACATAAAAACTTGTCACTTTTAAGTAACGATTACGTGTTTTATAATAGGTACTCGTTATTATAATTTTAAAATCTCAACCCACCCTTTACTTTTGGTTTTCGATCAAGAAAAACATGGTGAGAAAAATCCTTAGCCTTGATCTACAAGCACAAGCCCATATCAATGTCAATGCAAAATACTAACTTTCGACATATGTATGATGCCTTTTTGATCAAAATATTTTTTTACAAAATTAAAACCCATTATAGCTTATAATGTGTAGATTCCAAATATGTAATTAGTTAGAATTTGATTTTTTCCTATTTTTCAATTAAATTATATTGAATCTAGTCCATAAACTTGAAATATTGGGTTTTTTATATTTTTTACTTTTTATGTGTTTTGAAAAAAATTATATGACATAAATGTACACATAATTCTTTTCAAAAGGAAAAAAATTTAAAAAAATGTAAGTTTAGGTCTAATTATGATGGATGTACATGAGGGCTTTTAAAAAAAGCAATTAGGGCCAATAAAGGATTAATAAAAATTACACAAAAATATCGTCATTAGTATTAAGTGTCTAACACATCTTTTCCTAAGAGGATTCATAATTTTTTATTTAGGTGAAAATATGGCGGTTGTACACATTCATGCTATGGTCTTGAAACACGCTCTCTTAAATAGTCATATTTATACATCCCTATTGAAAATATTTTTTTCTCTCATTTGGGTATTTAAATAAATTACATATTTGAAAACTAGAATCAATGTACTACATTTTATATTACTAAACCTTTTTTATATTTAATCTTTAAGAGTTTCAAGTTTTTAGACCAATTATGATAAAATTTGAAAAGTGGGAAACACGCTTTTGATTTAGGTGCTCTTTAGGGACTCAAATTCTTGCAAGCTCCCTACATTGTAGATGTACACGAGTATAATGTGAAATATATGAATTAATGGAGGATAAAGTGATCGAATTGAGGGATAGCTTCCACGTTTCATTATCTTATGTACTTAATTAATTGAAACATAATCTTAAATAAATATATCACAAGACATGGCTAAAGGGAATACAATAGGACTGGGGAAAGAGGTTTTGTGTGCATACAAGACAAAAGAGTCCCTATGAAATATTTTGGTTAATTTAGTCTTAGGAAATGGAATGAATATTTAAGTTCTAGACATACAACTAATAAAATAAATTAGGGAATGGTTACCCACAAAAAATTTCCACTCAAATACATTTCTTCTAGATGTAGAGTGTGAAATATGAAATTCTACAAAGGGTAATCAAAACCCTAGATTCTCAACTCTCTAGTTTTAACAAAATCTCAGTTAACTATGACCTTCGAGCTTCTTTCATTTTTTGAGAGAATGGGTTTTTAATTTTTTTATATGAACTAATATACCTATATAGACTTCATAAAGTGAAAATATAGATTGCATATGAATGTGTAGGTCAAGGACGATAGCACAATGTGCTAATATCTTATACAAATAGACTATAGAGGCTATGATAAAAATATAAGATAGCCAATACCACATTCTAAGGATTAAACACAATTAAAATGGATAATACAATAATTATTGAAGATAAGTAAAGTAATGAAATTACAAGGAAACAATAAAGAGATATAACTGAAAATATAGAATAAAGTTCTAGTGAAGGTTACTATCTTCCCCATTAGGACCATCTCATAGAAGACAAAACATACATGTTGAGGTGGTTGTCTTAAGGGGTACGCCTCAATCAAAACCTTATTTTGATGTTTGCAACTCCATGGAAAACATTAGATAAGATTGTAGACAAACAAGCATAAACCAAATATTAACAATATGACGATGAACAAGAGAGAAACTGCCCTAAAAAATAGAAGTAACAAAGGTCGCTGGAATAAAGAAGGGCAATAGTCTTGATATAGTGAAACTTTGTTGGATGCCTAAGTAATGGTGGAATTGTAAGGTGGTGAAGAGCGGTGTATAAGAATAGAAAGATGGTGTACTAAAAATGGTAAAAGAATAAGTCTATAAATATTCAAGATAGATCTTGAGAGGGAAAAAGAGTAAGAAGAAGGAAAAGTGAAGCAAAAAGGCATGTTTTGTTGAATAGCTAGTCATCCCTAATGTTGGTGCATTCACATAGAGGTGTTACACTAACAAATTTAGTTAGCATAATGTCTCAATGACCAAATTAGTCATAGATATTTGTGGTATGTTGGCACGACATGTGGACATTTTTGTGGCACGCACTCACCCAAGTACCATTCAAACCTAACTATTAGGGAGTTAGACATGAAAGGTGGAAAGGATGTTTCTGAGATCAAGGATTGAGGTTGAAGGTTCAAAATTATCTTAATTACAACCAAAAGGAAGGTTGATGTAATGAAAAATTATATAAGATGTAATTTATTATCTTATATTTTTCTCTGACTTTAGCAAGCATATATGTTTATATAGAATACACAACAAGCTTCTACAAGTAAATCTAAATTAGCACCAATAGAAATATCTATTATTTTAAATGAGAGTGCAAGTAATAAAAATCCCTGAATATATAGGCAAGGTAGATGGGTGAGAAGGCAGGAAACTATGATTGACTACCTTGAACTAAACATGGGAAACTTGTTAACATACTTGATAAGTGTGTGAACAAGTGGGTAATTTTCCTATGATCTAGGTGTCTCACTAAGTGAGGAGACATGTCTCAAATAGATGAGGTGAGATAAAATGCTAAAATGTGCTAAGTGGAAACTTAATCAATGTGAATAGGACTATCCCTAAGCATGCTATTAGATAACTAGTTTGATAAAGTAACTATTTAAACACCAATAGGTTTTGTAGAGATAACCAAAGGGGGGATGTTATACCCCAAAGGATTTGTAGAGACATTAATAGCATGGATAACAAGAGGAACAAACATAATTTTTATACATTATTAGTAGAAAAGATATAAGTCATGATAGATTTCTCCATTACTAACACCTCAAACATTGGGACATTCAAATAGGTATCGGTTATTGTATATCTTCAGAAGAAGATCCTTTGCATCTCTGCTATTGTCTAGTACCTTGATTGATTTCTCTATAATTTGAAATTCCTCAAGAAGCTTCACCAAACTAGTAAGCTTCATATCTAACAAATTCTAGAGTCGAGAAAACTCTTTCTTTAATTTTTTGATGAAATAAAATAGGGTAATGCAAGGGGCAATCACTAGAATGGATGATAAAACTAGGAAGCTCACACCTATTTTCAAACACGCATTGGAAGGAAGGTTGATCCATAGGAATGATTGATTCTTTAGATTATTTGAACTAACTTATGGACAATGCCTATACAGTCAACAGTTTGTATATCATTGGATACTTTTTTTACATTTATTAAATAAATTAAAAATCAGAATATAATTTTATATTAATCACTCTCAAAGCATTTTCTTTTGAAAGTGAGGACCTAATTGTTTCATCCAATGATCACCAATCTTAAAGCATTTTCTTTTGAAAGTGAGGACCTAATTGTTTCATCCAATGATCACCAATCTTAGAAAAAGAAGCAAGAACATTTAAACAATTTGGCCACTTTACACATCACCATTTTTTTTTCACTTCTATTTGTTTGGCCTTTATTAGGTTATGGTCATTTAACCTTTTCCAACTATGAAAGTCGTTTGGCTTTTCTGGAACCTTGTTAGAAACACATCTATCTAGAATCTGTATCGGAGCATTATATGACAAACCGTTCAAGAACAAATGAGTTGGCTCTCCAGTAGTGCTTTCATACTCATACATGACAATGTAGTGTGTATGCGCTATTTTTCCTCTGCGGACCTATTGTACCATATCAGCCTCTTTGGTATATGGCTTGGATCTTTGTCACTGCATTTTCAATGATGAATTTCATTATTTTGCTACTGAGAATATCACCTGGGTCCTTCGAAAGATAAGGATACACTACATTGTTTGTGAGAATTGTTTAAGAATTATGTGGCTTGATTTGAACATTAAGGGAATGAAAAAGTAGGTAAAACATGACATTTCTGAATACTAACAGGAAAACAAAACAAGTGGCATAGAGTGCCATCATCAAACTATAAAATTTTACATTTTTTAGGGAAAGCAAAAATATTTGAGATTACAAAATTATGAAAAAAATCTTATTCCCAAGGTTACTATGTTCGCACTGAGGGGGAGCTAATCCAGGATTATGCTCTATTTATTGCCACGATAATGGATGAACCGGTGTTGGATGGATATCTTCCCAAGCGTTGGAGCTATTGTATCCAAAAAGTTCAGTAGGCTGCCAATTTGAAGGCCATGCTGGAAATGAGTGAATGCAACAACAACGATGAATAAAGAAATAATGCTGTCGTAAACTGTGAAAGTTGAGTTGGGGGCAATCCAATCAAAGGTTGCAAGAAGTGAAAACGCTGATTAGGGCAAAGACGATGCATTCACAGCCCATCAAGAGGCACAAACCATGTAAAGACACGACGGTTAATGTTGTACAAGAAACGTGACATGATAACAATAAAATCATGAGTAGTGACAGATTAAACAGATCGTGAAAAGACAAGGGAAATCATGAGTTTGCTTGATTAAAATAGCAAAAGAAAAATGGATCTATTCACAAATAAAGAGCCCGATTAGGGCAAAGAGCGTGTAGATCCATAAGAGATACAATGAAGCGACCAAGGCACCAAAACTTGAAATACCGCGCTTCCTCAACTCTTATAACCCAGTTCATAATAATCCTGAAATGCTTCACAAACATGAGAAGATAAAAGTTCAATAACCATAACAAGCACAAAGGTTAATGTGGTATGTGATAGTGTGGACAGCTTGCACATAGTACATAGAGAGATGTGTGAAGGATTACAAGGGTTTATGTTGTATGTGCTACTGTGAACACCTAACATTCTATAAATAAATGAAATTAGATATAAGAGTTCAAATATAAATGTTAATCAATTTTTTTTTAAAGGTGTAGTATTATTAGATATTAGATTATATAATGGAAATTATAAAGTTTTCTTTAACATAATTTTATACTTATATTTATTATAAATAGTATATATTTAATATTATATTTTTATGCCGTATAAATTAAAATATAATACATATTAATTTTATATTATGTTGATATTCAATTAATATTATTTGAAATATATATTAATTAAAATTATTATATTTAATAATGTATAATTTTATATAATATATAGTATAAATAAAATTTCAATATATTCTCAATTTAATGTTGTTTAAAAAAGCTAAACAAATTAAACATATATAATATTTACCATTTTGATTATATATATATATAATTTAAACTTTAATGTACGTAGAATAAAAATTAAAAAATTGCTTTACTAATAGAGTTTGTTAAAAGACACCCATGATTAAATGCATTTGCACATTCTGGTTAGCCAAAATCTATTATTCACAAACACATCAGGGAAGGTTTATAACCAGTTGTCCAATCCTCTCATACAATTTTTTATATTTTTTTATTTTCACATTTGACATTTTTTTTTTAAAAGACTTTTTTTTTTGTGTGTGTACATAAATATTGCATTTCAAAAGATTGCATATTTGATACAACATCAACTACTTTTATTGTATTGTGAAGAAACAACATATTTGGATTTGAAAGTCTACGTCGCACTCAATACAATGTTGTTCATTTAGTGTCAAGTTAGATTTGGACTTCCTCTTAATAATTTAGATGTTTAAAATTGTAAAAATTATTACAAATTTTAAATATAATTTTCTAATTTGATCAATCATTTGACCTTTCTCAATATTGGCATATGACATCTCTCCACCAATCTTATTCGGCTATAGTGTCTTTTTCATTTTCTCACCTTATTAAATTATATAAGGTTAAGTCCCTTATTAAAGCAAATCTGTATTATCAATTGCATGTTTTCATATTACTTCAAGCATTCTTTTTGTTTCAACCACACGTGTGTTAACAAATAGTACGTTGTTTGGAAACATATTTTCTCTTTCTAAACTAAAATCCTCTCGAACAATTCATTTTCCCTCTGAATACCAATTAAAGAAATGACACCCCTACAAGGACAAACACTTGCAACCTTCCAATAAAGCATGTATTCCATTCGATACATTCTAATAGATGAGATGAACCTCATTGGTCCAAAGGTGTTGGAAAGAATTGATGTTAGGTTGCGAGAAGCATTCCCCTCCCACAACCACATCTCATTTGGTGGACACTCAATCATGCTCTTTAGTGACTTGGGCCAGCGGCCACCAGTCAAAGACATTTCAATGTATGCATCAAATTCCTCTTGGGGAAATACTATGTTGTAGTTTCACAACAGTTATAACACTCAACAAAATCTTTTGTCCAATTGTTGATGAGCCTACCCAAATAGAATTTAGTGCACTTCTCTCAAATTTGTGCAAATGCAGAACCTGTAGCTGCAGATTGGCAACTTCTTATGTCACAATCAAATTACACACTTACCTCTAATGAACAAACTATTTTCATATCATTCATACATCTTTTTGCAACAAATAAGATGGTGTCACTCCATAATAAATGCATGTTGTTGTCTTAAGCAAAATCAGTTGCCCTATCCACTACTGAACAGATTAAGGGAAATTAGCATGCTTAAATCTTGACAAAGAACGACTTCAGTTTCATATCCTCTTATGTATTGGTCAAGAAATTATGCTATGTACAAATCTATGGGTGGAAATAGATAATTCTACATACTTGCAGCTTCTTTTCACCCTCAGATATCATATTGTTCAATGCATTTAAACAAGTGGTTGTTCTCTACAACATAGCATTTGTTTAACATTGCAGATGCACAAAATAGTTCCATTTGTTGTTTATCGTTGTACTTAGCAGCTCTACAAGCACTTAAGATTTCTGATAAGTCATTACTCAACATTGATCATATCCATGCTTTCTATGCTATATATGCTATATAAGATAATGTTATTAAACTGCTACTTCTTACCGAAAAAAATAAAATAATTCTGTCTTACATTAATAGGTGCTATTGCACCTTCCTTCAATTCATTTTGAATTCCAAATTTAATACTTCCCTCCCCCATTCCAAATTTAATACTTCCCTCCCCCATTGCTTCGGCGTACCCATCGCACACCAAGCTGCGATTGCTAGTTCTTTTGAATTGTCCAATCATACGAAATCTTCTAGCTGCATATACAATTGGTAACCTATGATGCCCTTTTATCAATCGCAATACCGTAACTTAGTTGAACGTGCGCACGGATTATTGAGCTCTTGACATTCCCCAAAAAAAATTACCACACGGGAAGTTTCTTTCCGCCACAGAGGGTAAACCATTGTCCTTGCGATTTCTCCCCTGCTTTGAATAACCAGGAATATTTCTTTGGTGGAAATTACGAACAAGGAAACAACTACAAGACTAATTCGACTCATGTCGACTTACTTTTCAATCTTCAGTAAGAAAGGAACGAATAGATTTGGGTAAGGGGCAATGAACACTACGAAGGGACAACAAAGAATATCTGGATTCTCTCGAAAAATCCTTTCCACCTTAACCCTTACAAATTCTCTCGACGTGGGACCCAGAATGGACAATTACAGATACAGTATGATCTATACCATCAAGCCTTCGCCGACTTATTTTCCAAAACCCGAGACGATTTGAACTGTTGATGCCACAAGGGGCCATAAATTTCCCAACTGTCGTCCCTTAATGGCTATAAGACTCCTCTTGCACATCCTCTATCTCTCATTTCATTTTCTCCTAGTGTAAAGCAAAATTTCCAGACATCTTAACGAAACAAGTCACTGGCAAGTTTCTTGTACTGAGAGAGAGAGAGGAAGTGAATATGGACAGGAGAAGTGAAGTTGGGCCAATAGTGGAAGAGGAGTTGGAGGGCTTTTTAAGAGTTTACAAAGACGGCTCCGTTGAGAGGTTGTCGGAAATTGTATCAGAAGTGCCCGCATCTGAGGCGCCGCAAGAAGCCGTGGCGTCCAGAGACGTTGTAATCGACTCGCGTACTGGCGTGTGGGCGCGCCTCTACCTTCCCAGAAAAGCGGTTTCCCGAGGAAGCAGACTGCCTCTCATCATTTACTTTCACGGCGGAGGCTTCGTGCTGGGCTCTCCTGCATGGTCAATCTACCACGTATTCACGTGCAGATTGGCTTCTCACACAAATTCTATGATAATGTCTGTGGCCTACAGGCTTGCTCCGGAGCACCGTCTTCCGGTGGCCTACGACGATTGTTTCGGCGCCGTCGAGTGGGTCCGCCGCCAGGCAACGCAACGCTCTCATGATTCGTGGTTATCATCCTACGCCGACTTCTCCCGCTGCTTTTTGGCGGGCGATAGTGCGGGCGGTAACATCGCTCATCAGCTTGCATTGCGATGTGCACGGGCTGATATGAGGCCGCTGCAGATGAGAGGACTCGTTCTCCTTCAGCCCTTCTTCGCCGGAGAAAAGGAAGCTGAGAAACCAGATTCGGACCCAAATCTTTCACGGCGATGGATGGACGTGTTTTGGAAATTGTCGTTGCCAGTGGGAGCGAAAACAGACCATCCTGCCTGTAATCCGCTGTCCAAGCCGCCGCGCAATGTGAGGATACCGCCGCTGCTCGTGTGTATCTCTGAAAACGACGTGCTGAAACAGAGGAACCTGGAATTCTGCCAAGCCATGAAAAACGCCCACAAAAATGTGAGCCATGTTATGTTCAAGGACGTGGGTCACGCCTTCCAAGTTCTCAATCCCGACTCTCCAAGGATCCCTGACCTATTGAACGTTCTAAACAACTTCATTAAAAACAATCGGAGTTCGTCCCTGTAATCCGGACCAGACTCGACGTTTTCAATAGAGTGCACTTGCTAGGATTGTTTCGTGTTTGCAAATTTTCATAGATTATGTAATTCAATTGTCTGTGTTGGAAGGAGATTGATTTTTAATGTGCAGAAGTAAAATATAATCTATGGGATGGTAGACTTCAGTTTAGTTTTCTGAATTGTTGATTCGAAAATTGCTAATCTTAAAAAAACTGCTACTGAAAAATGCCTGCATAATTCAAGTTCGACCGGCCAAATATGAGGCCCTCTTTACTGGAACTGTGTTTGATATTAGATTTGGAACGGTATTGTGGCGCCGACCTACGTGACAGGCCATTCGTATCAAAACTTGTAATGATGCACGTATGGTTTGTACGTGTTGATTCCATGAGAACCGGAAGAATCGCCGACACATGACATTGTTTTTATGTTTTTATTTTTCCTTTTCACCAAATTTACCATTATTGGCCTAAGTACACTCTTCTCCCCAATACATCATTTTTCTGTTTTCCAGAACAATCTTTTTCTTCTTATAATTAATCTTTAACGTATATTATAAATCTTAACATATAATTAAGAATTTTATGTACCTTCAAAATTATTTTTTCTTTTATCATAAATTAATCTTAATACACACATGCACACCCGCGCACACACACATATACTAGAAGTGGCATGTTTTTATGCATTCAACGGTGCTATGAATTCTCCAAATGACTTGTGATGGTGGAATTGTGTGGTAGTGGAAGAGGTACATGATTCAAGAAGACATGCTATGAATAAAGAGAAATATGGTATAGGTCATCTTAATATTTGCAAATATAGTGTGAAAATGATAGAAGAATTCATATCTAAAAAAAATCTTGTTTAGGTGGATGATGTTAGTGTACGCAGTTACACTATACATAAATCTTTTTGTTTACTTGGAAAGGTAATCTAGTTGTATACAGTTGTACATTATTTTGGTGCATTTTTTTTTTGTTTCTGGGAGTGGTTATAACTACTCCTCTTTCTAATTGGGACATTTGGCCTTCTCATCTCTCATATTTTTCTTCATCAGCATGAAGTTTGTACTATTTACAAATCTAGTACTGAAATGGTAGAGGAATTATTCATATCTAAAATAAGTCTTGTTTAGGTGGATGATGTTGTTGTACATGATTACAATGTACATACTTTCTTAAGTTTACTTGGAAAGTTAATCTAGTTGTATATAGTTTTACATTGTTTAGGTACATAATTTTTTGTTTCTAGGATTGGTTGTACCTACTCTTTCTAATTGGGATATTTATCCTTCTCTTCTTTCTCATACTCTGCTTCATAAGAATGAGGTTTATGCAGTGTAATACATTGTTCATTGACTGGTGAAATAACTTCTCTCATATAGCTTCTCTTTTTTTTTGTGAAGGTTTGTTTGGCTTGCAACATAGGCTCATAGGTGCATCAACATGGTAACATAGTGACAATGCCTGCAATCCCTTCCTACTCATTGAGTGTTCACCAGGTTTGGGATCCAACTTTGCATTTTGTGGTGAGAGCATTGGTTGAGTGATTATTTTGCATTTCTATTTGGACAAAACAATATTTATTCTCTACTTTTATTACTTTGGATCCATATTGATAGATTCAGTGTTCGCATTAGGGCATTTTGAGAGTCATGGTTGATATCTCATCTTTGATTGGTAGTCTTCTTGCCTGGAATATTTCTTATGGTGTGATGTGATCTATTTTTAAAAACTTGAGTAACTTTTTCATACAGAGTCCATTTATAGAAAATGAGATATTGTCAAAAAGGTGCTTCGATGAGCTATGTTTTGGTAGCTTTACATTTTGAATATTTTTAAATCTTTTACAGCTTGAAGTTGCAAGTTTTTATTATTACTCTCTTCAAAAAATTGGTGTTTGAAATTTTTAATTTTGTTTTGTATATATTTTAGAGGCTATGTAATATTTTTTAGTTATTTGTGTTTTCTCTTTTAAATCATTTCACACCCTAGGATTGAATTTCTCACTCTATACAACTATCACACATGGAAGCTCAAGATGTCATAATTGTTATAATCGCAGGGTCATTGGAAAATGTTGGCTGCCAACCAATCCAAATTCACTAAGGAATTTGACAATTTTATTTGAAACAAAATAGATGAGGCAAAAGGACTAATAGGCCTTCATCGGTCAAATAACTTGTTATTTCATATTGCAAAGTGTGATAAACTTAAAGATGTAGGGGATAAGATTGAATTTTTTTATAACATGGTCAATTAATTCAAGATCTTGTAGCTTGAATATAGTGTTACCTCTTTCTCTCTCCTGATGCATTTCCTACTATTCATGATTACCTTGTATAGTTCAAGTTGATTTTTTCATAGTTGAAATCGTGTGGTCATGCCAAAGTTGATCATGCATGTATTTTCTTGATCATATCTAAGCTTAGAGGTCATTTCAAAGTGTTTGCCTCTACCTTATATTCTACTATGGATGCAAGAAGAAGAAGAAGAAGAAGAAGCACAAAGTTGAGTGCCAATTCCGCGAAAGTCCGCGGCCAAAACAAATTGGCAAACAGAAACGAGCACCCATGTTTTAAGAATCGGGTGCCCGTTATGGTTCAGGTGCCCGAGCTGTAAATGTAAAATGAGCGCCCATTTCAAAAATAGGCACCTATTTTGGTTTGGGTGCCCGCGCCAAAATGGGCACCCGTTTTGTAAAAAATGGGTGCCCATTTTTTAAAACTATTTAAAATTTCTTTTAAACCATTTTGCAAGACATTTTCACAACTTGCAAAATATGATTACGTTTTTCTCTGGACGGGTGCCCATTTTTGAGAGCTACCACCGACCCCCCTGCTGCCGTTTTTCTGACTACAGGTACATATTTTTATTTTTTATTATTTTTTTTATTAAAAATGGTTTTTATTGTTGTTTTTAATTAGTTTAATGTTAAAAAATGTACATTATGTTTATTGTTTACTGTTTAATGTTTACAGTTTTTTTTAAATAGGATTAAAATAAATTGTTATATTTAGTTTTAAATTTTAATTTGTAAATTATTTTAGAAAACTAAGTAGAAAACTTATTTAATCCTAGGTAGAAAACTAAAACCTAAACCTAACG
>MU223065.1:623870-645433 GCA_018584345.1 Thuja plicata | reverse complement strand
GCTCTCTGAAACCATTTACAAAATTTAACTCTCTCCTTGAGAAAGACTCACAAATGATTAGACACACTACCTTGTAGTAGGTATATTTCAGATGCCTTACAAATGAACTATACTAGAGCATAAACACGGTCAAAAGAGACAAGACAGCAATGATTAGGAACTGCACTATATTCTCATTAATTCAAGTTGTTTCCAGATATCCAGAAAATAAACTCAAGAACTAAGCATGAAATAGAAGTATGCTTTACAAATAAAAATCTTCAAACCAATGGTAACTTGTACTGAACCAAACAAAGATAGGAACAAGAACAAGACCAGAAACCTCCACAGGAACCAAAACAGGAACCTGAAATCAGAACCCTTAAAATAGAAAAGAGAAGAGAAGATATAGAAGAAGGAGAAACCCTAAAAACTATGTCTAGCAAACACCTATCCTTCTCTCAAATCTAATTTGCACTCATTCCTTCTTTTCAAAAATATCTGATATATTCTAATAATAATTGACTCCATCTGTCTTTTCAAAATCTGATTTTATCCCTATTATAACTCTTTCATTCTGCCACTGTGAAGTCCATCAAATCTGATTCCATCTGTTGAAAACATCTTTAAAATCTGAGAAAATATCTGCTCACAAAACCTCCCGGAAAGCTCTAACAAATCTGACTTTTGCAATAAAATATAGGTGCATTTTGTCTTATCCCTTTGTGCAAATATGATTTCGTTTGCCCCTTCAAAATCTGACCTTTCTTTGCTTAAGAAAATCTGATTTTATCCTCTGAGAAACCCTCAGGGAAAGCCTTGTCAAACTTTGAAATAAAACATTTTACAGAATATGCAAAAGAATACATTTCAAATCCTTTTAATCTTTGAACTTTATGCATTTTCTATGTTTGAAAATCTTCACTTTACTTTAATATGCCCAGACTTCACCATTTTTTGACACTTGTCACATGCTGATTCGCTGTTATAAACTGGTCCTAACTATGCCTTTAACCCCGGTTAGCCTTTCTTCTTTGTTTCTAAGTCTCTAAATATTTTTACTAACCACGGTTAAATTCAGTGACCATGCGACCAACCACAGTCTCCAAGTCACCAGCAAATTTCAACTCAAATGTCAACCTTGGGTGACCTAGCGACTAGCATCTGGCGGCTAACTCCATCTGGCGACCATGCGACCGGCGGTTACCTCCTCGTCGCAGCAGTCATCATCTCCTTTTAGCTACTTCGTGACTAACCGCTAGCGGTCAGTCACCAACTCTCAGCGGCTAGCTTTGGCATCTCCTGACTGCGCGACTAACCGCTAGCGGTCAGTCGTCAAGTCTCCATGGTAATCTCCTTTGGCGGCTAACTTTTCGCAACTGCGCGACGGAATGCCACGTGTCACTTTCATCAAAGTTTGTTTTCTTTCATTTTTGGGAATAGAAACCGAGGCATTGGACAACTGGGCGCACGTGTGGATAGCCTCCTCACCTTTCTTCAAATTCATATATTTGTGTTTTAGCTTATAAGGATTCTGAAATCCTTCTGACGCATGAATGTGGGATAATTGGTTTTTTAGTTTCAAAGGCATTTTCAAAATTTAGCCTAAAATTAGGGGTTTGCCCATGCATCCATTCCTCCAGCCCACCAAGAGCCTCTAGGCTCTCTTATTTACTTATAGAGAATGCATTTTAGTATATAAATACTAAAAATGCCCCCGCACAGGCAATATGGGACAAAACACCGTTCAATGTTTTAAGCTTTCTGAGAACTTCCTGCCTTTTGCTCATCAATGGAGCTGTCTTAATGCAAATGAAAACCACCAATGGCCTCCATGGGTCAAGGTGCCACTCTCCCTGGAGTTACTTCTGCAGATTTAACTTTAAAATTTCAAAAAAAAAAACCTCCTTACTACTCCTCCAAATGCTATCGCAGAGTGCTGGCAATGTTGATTTGCAATGTAATTTTGGGTTTAATATTTCAAAATCTGTAACTTCCCAACATTTACTACCTGCGCAGGTCAAGCTCCTCCATGTTTGCAGTTTGTTCTGTTAAAAACCTCTTAATACTTCCCCTATGCAGCATACCATGCAATGAAGTTCTCCTTTTACAATTTAAAACATTCAAAACAGTGGCCCTCCTTCTGCTGCGTGGGCTTCACCCTCAAATCTCACACAATCCTTAATATTTATGCGCTGGCTGTTTGGGTTTTATGTCTGCAATGCTAAAGTTTTAAAAACCATTCCATTTCTTATGTATTCAGCGTGGCATTCTGCTTTGTCTGCGCAATCTTCATTTACACTCACTTTGCACTTGCAAAGTGCCTAGTCAATTTCGAAACTGCCATACATGTTGGCCATGCCTCCAACAGTCAATATGGGCATTATTTTTTACACTTCCTGCACTTTGTATTTTGATTTGATTTATAACCCTTTAAAATCCCCTTTGCAGCCTATACTTACATTGGGATTTTATTTGCTTTTAATATTTTCTTTTCTTTTCAATGCTACACAAGCATCCCATGGTGTGTTGTTGTTTTAAAATGTTTCATTTAAAAACGTTGTCCATAAAAGCCTATGCCCTTCCATGCTCATATAATTTGTTGTTTCTAGAATGGCCACGTGCACAATTTCTTTGCACTATTTGGAACTTTCGAACATAGGATGAATAAATGAGATCGAGGATCATGGCCACCGTAACTACAAAATACTTAGTGCCAAGAAGTCCATAAAAATTGCATTGACCTGGGCACTGAGTTCTTTACTCTCCCTGCCAGCTCCTTTTAAAATACACCCTTTGACAATAGCATAAGTAACGTCCTTTAGTTTTGATCATACCTCAAGACAGCAAACTAGCAACTTTACAATCACTTTTGCAAACTGAACCTTTAAATGGAAACTGGCTTCCGGAACTGGCCTCAAAAATTTACTGAAACAAGTAATCTGACTCTGGCATTCAGCAAAAGGATTCATTCATTACCATTGAATACACATGCAACAAGGTCTTGCCAGATTCATCCTCAGGCGCAAGATATAACAGTGCAAACTTAGCCTTTCAGAAAACTTGTGTATATGCAAATGTTGAAACAACATAAATCTCCTTCAGATTGACCACTGCAAAATCATTGAAACAAGCTTTGAAAATTCACCATTAGGTCAAATAGTATGTTCATATGCAATGAAAATGGTCTCATAATCAGATCTTGAGAATAACATTCAGACGAAAATTTATCATTTCCTTAAAATGACCATTTTGCAAACTTAACTCCTTTCTGCACTGCAAACTAAAAAAAATGCCTCTGAAACTGAACTTGCAAACTGATCAAAAAGATCTTTCAGAATTTCAACCTCTAGAGCCTGATTGAATGTCACATGTAGAACATGAATCCTCAACTATCTTATTCTGAAAGTGAACTTCCCAACTGATACAACTCTGCAAAGTTAGCACCCTAACCCTTTTCTGAATTTTAACACAGTGAAAAAGTAGAAACTGAATCTGGAATTAGCGAAGCAAAGTGATCAACTGGATTGATCAAAATCTAGAAATCCTCCAAGGAGTTCATTCCTAGGTTTATAATACAGATCAACTTTCAATTATGTCTGACCTTGAACGGGGTGCAAATAGGGAAACTGCAAAGTATGCCATTTAATTCTGAAATCAGCATTTTCAGTGAAACTTTAATAAATCAGAAATGGGAAGGCTCTGGCAAAGTGGATAAATGGATTGGCAGGAATTTGTAAATCCTCAGGTGAGTACACTCCTATGTTTACAATATGAGGGACAACTCAATTATCCAAAATTTTCAACTGGGTATAGATTTTTAAGACCTCAAAGTGGACAACTTAGTAATTCTATACTTGAAAACTCAAGAAATCAGAATTATTCACCAATGGAATGGTTCTAAAAAACTTGTCATCTTATTTCATAGGGATCTGCAAACTAGAAATATTGGTTCATTGTCATGATTATGACACCTGGGAACACACCATGATGTCATACCTATCCATTTGATCAAAGATGCAGGCCTTCAAAGTAAGGCATTCATAAATCTGCATTCAACAACTTTTGGAAACTTAACAAAGTGCCAACGGAATCAGACTGGCAAATTGCTCAAATGGATTCATCATGATTTGGGATTTGGAAAATATGAAGTATGTGACCACTGGAACACAGTACAAAATAAATTTTCTCAATTGAACCAACTGGTCAAAATTTATAACTTGTCAAACTGGGTCATTCAGATATCTAGGCAGAACCAAGATGCAAACAGTTCTGAGCGACCAACTTCGGGAAGTATGAAAACCTATCAAAAGGATTGATAACAACCTGAGATCTAAAACATAATCTCTTTGATATGCATGAAACACATTCCCAAAGTGATGGCTTATGAAACTCAACAGGGTGCAAGATATTCAGAAGAAAAGTAGGCCCCGGACAGCAAAATGACACTATAGCAAAAATGTAGATTTAGGTGACCCCCTCAAAATGACTACTCCCTAAACATGTCAGATTTGTAATTCAGGAGTTGGAACCCACTGCATATGCAAAATGGAAGGTATTGAAGCATCTTCCCAATTTGTACCTTATTAAAATCATCCAGGTATCCTCATAAGCATTCCAACTGAACCTCTCACCAAAGTTTTCAAGGGGTACTTACTTTGCTTATCTGAAAATTTTAACATGGTCACTCCAAATTTGTTCCAAATTTAGGAGTACCAAAAGTGGCTCTGACTGAGGACAGTTAAATGCAATTTTATACCAGGAACCACAGATCTCTGGAGCAGGAGACCACTGAAAAACTTAAAAATCAGATTTTTATCTCATTCTCTTTCCTCTTCTCACTAACACCTTCACCTCTCAAAACTTTCAAAAAAAGGGGAAACCTCTAACTGAAAGCAGACACATAGCTGAAGGGGAAAGTGACTGTACAATATGTCCATTATCTAAAAGAGGCCCGAAACTCCAAGACTGAGATTAACTCTTACCTCTGTCAAACACAAAGCTCCCTGCCCCATGTTTCAAAAATATGATAACAGTGTCACTCTTATCTGTCTGATCCAATCCACTGTCTTCTTGTATCAACTCATCACATGACAACAAATCTGCATATTCTTCATATGACCTTCCATAAACATTAGGCAAATTGTCATCATGAAAATTTTGTGGCATATACATGTTACATTCATTAAATAAGAACATAGTTTGATATCTGTAACATTTATCATCTTTGATCTGCAAACCACAACTTAAAAACTCACCATTCAAACGAAAGCGGGGATACTCAATTTTTGTCATACTGCTTGGGCAAGCATCATTAGGTCCATTCACATCCATCATTTGCCTCTCAAGAGAAAACATACCTTGATCTTTATGCAAAACCTCAGAAGCCTTATCACTTGGAAAATGATCATCAAACTTAGGACATTCATTAAATATATCATGATAAATCATTTTAGGATATGGAGCAACAACCTCAGCATTAAAAATAGGAGCACCTTGCATCTTATTATCATCAAACCAACTCAAAGCAAAGTGGTGGGTGGGAGGGAAAATACCAATACATTGAAATTTTTCCAATGAAACTTGAGCCACTGATTGACCATCATTTAATGGTTCAAAGGTAGATTTAAAATCAAAACAAGATTCAAAATCCTCATTGTTATCCAAATCAGTACTCAATTCCATATTTAGATTTTTTGCATCTACTGAATTTGAAACCACACTGAAAACCTCATCATCTGTTAAATCAAACTGACATCTTTTGTAGCCTAATGAAGGAGTGCAAGAAGAAATAGTATCACATACGTCCAAATCAGAATGCACTAATTCATTTTCCTTGTCAAAATCAATATGTGTTGGACATGAAAGCTCAAAGCTTTTATTTCCTGAATATCTAAGATACTCAAACGATAAAATCTCTGTAATTTGTTCACTGTGAAGGGAACAACAGTCATCTTCTTCATTTATCTCCTTATTGTCTTCTTGCATGATGCTGCAATTTTCTTCTCTATTGGAGTCTTGTAGTGAAACCTCTGAAATCATATCTTCTTGTATAGTGATCTCACTGCAAACACTTATGTCTGCATCATAGTTGTCTTCTTGTTGGTTACATATATCTTTCTCATTGTCTTGCTGCTCATAAAGCTTTATATCAATATCATAGTCAGCAATATCTTCACCAGCGATAGATTCTTCATCATCACTAAACATATATTCATCTTTATTACTTTCAATATCACTAAATTGAGATTCACTGTCAAATTTATCATTAGATTCTTCAATAATCTTAGAAAAATTAGATTCAATATCATTGTTTTCAACATCAGATATATCTTTAGAAGAAACATCTTCTAAACCCTCTATCCATTCTGTAACTTGCTGATAAAATTCTTCCCTCTGAGCCATTGATAACTTATATGTATAAGGGAAACAAATTTGAACAAATAACTCAACCAATACATACTCCTAAGGACAAAAAATGATACCATAGCCCTTTAGCTTATCGGGAAATCTTATGTAGAAATCACTTGGTGATTCTTCTTCCTCTCTGCTCATGTGTTCTTGCAAAAGTAACACCACGCTTTCTTGAAGTATTTGTCTCAACATATTTGTCTCTACTTGGATAAAATCAAACTCTGATATAGGATCTCTTGATTCAGATATGCCATGTTCATTGTGCTCTTCTTCACTATATTGCTCTATATCACTAAGCTGCTCAAAATCGCTAAATATTTTAATAAAAGAAGCCTCTAATGCTTCCAAGGATTTTATTGAGCCATGAGATAGGTCTTTAAACCAGTCTCTTACAATGTCAACTAAGGACATTACAAAAAGTTTCATCAATATATCCTCATGTGAAATGTTATGGTTGTCTACCAAGTCAGCAAATTTTTCTAAATGTTCTTCAGCTGACTGTTCACCAAAACCAGCAAACTTTGGCAAACACTCCCTAACCTATAATGGAATATAATTTGGATATCCATGGATACCCACAAAAGTAATTGCCCCAAAAAAATCACTACCCCTCCAATCACTAGATTGTGACATTTCAGCAGTCAAAAAGATTAAAAACTGCCTCTTTTTCCCTCTTACTTAATGCTGACCACTTAATAGGGAAAACTTATGTATAACTGATTTTCATGGAACAAAAGACTTATCCAATGAAAATAAAAATACCTGGAGTATGAAGAAGTTGCAGCAAATATATGATTTGAAAACACCTCCAAATCAGCTTCAAAATTTCGTAGAGCCGCCACCTCTTTGCAGAGGAAAATATTTGAAAAGATGAGAACTTCCCAACTTTGACCTTCTTTAAATCAACAACTTAAACATCTCCAACATAGAGATTTTTTATGATTCCTCTAATCATAAAAGTCAAAAATCTATTGTTCTTCTTGCTGCAAGTCCACTTTTCTTTTTTGTATTCTTTCTTCAATGTGCACACTGGTGCAAATCAGAGCTCAGAATCGCCACTCACCAGTAGTGAGATTCTTTTGATACTATCTTGCAGAGACTAAAAACTTCTAGACACTTTGCAGCAAACAACAGACAGACTTGACTCTTTTTATAAAACATAAGGAATATGTCCTTTCTTTTTTGTAACACATGACTCTATAACTGTCTTACTATTGACTTACTCCAGAAATTATGATTTCTTTAATAAGATTTGTATACTTAATCCCCAGCGGAGTCGCCAATTTTTTAGCACTTTTTCTTGCAACACTTACCTAATGATGATAGTATACCTCATATACTTGAATGCAACCTCTTTTAGGAAAGAGAAAGGCTAATTGCTAAGGATTGGATAATATCCTTCTTCATTTTTGAGCTCCACAAACTCAGGCAGGCATTACCTTTTAAAGATTACTGATATTTCATCCTATGTATTTGGTGGATTATTTCATTCACCGGTTATGCACCTAAAACCTCACTGTAACAACTTATAGAATACTTTTAGAGATTGCAATGATTAATTTGAAATAGAGTATTATAATCCAGGCTATGGTTTTGATAACATGAACCAATGAGACAAGGATTTGCATCCTTCTTCCTTTTATTTTTAGGAGGGATAACCTAATTGATTCACTCTTCAAGGAATCACTAAAATGGACAGTGTCCTGCTGACATGAGTCCTTAAAGAGTTCAACTCATTTGTTCTAAAAACTAGATGAAATTGATTAATTTGTGTATAACTGAATGGAGAAAACACTTGCTCAGCAAACTCTAGATCAGTGCATATTCCTTGGGCAAAGAGTCAATGAAAACATATGTCAACAATAAAAAACTAATGCAATACTGAAGAATGCCTTACAAACTTCATACAATCCAGATTGGATGCCTTACAAAAAATCTACTCAACTCAATACTTCTTCATCAGATCTTCACAACCATGTCTTGCTCTCTGAAACCATTTACAAAATTTAACTCTCTCCTTGAGAAAGACTCACAAATGATTAGACACACTACCTTGTAGTAGGTATATTTCAGATGCCTTACAAATGAACTATACTAGAGCATAAACACAGTCAAAAGAGACAAGACAGCAATGAGTAGGAACTGCACTGTATTCTCATTAATCCAAGTTGTTTCCTGATATCCAAACAATAAACTAAAGAACTAAGCATGAAATAGAAGTATGCTTTACAAATAAAAATCTTCAAACCAATGGTAACTTGTACTGAACCAAACAAAGATAGGAACAAGAACAAGACTAGGAACCTCCACAGGAACCTGAAATTAGAACCCTCAAAATAGAAAAGAGAAGAGAAGATATAGAAGAAGGAGAAACCCTAAAAACTATGTCTGGCAAACACCTGTCCTTCTCTCAAATCTAATTTGCACTCATTCCTCCTTTTCAAAAATATCTAATATATTCTATTAATAATTGACTCCATCTATCTTTTCAAAATCTGATTTTATCCCTATTATAACTCTTTCATTCTGCCACTGAGAATTCCATCAAATTTGATTCCATCTGTTGAAAATGTCTTTAAAATCTGAGAAAATATCTACTCACAAAACCTCCCGAAAAGCTCTAACAAATCTGACTTTTGCAATAAAATATAGGTGCATTTTGTCTTATCCCTTTGTGCAAATCTGATTTCGTTTGCCCCTTCAAAATCTGACCTTTCTTTGCCTAAGAAAATCTGATTTTATCCTCTAAGAAACCCTCCGGGAAATCCTTGTCAAACTTTGCAATAAAACATTTTACAGAATATGCAAAAGAATGCATTTCAAATCATTTTAATCTTTGAACTTTATGCATTTTGTCTTTGAAAATCTTCACTTTACTTTAATATGCCCAGACTTCACCATTTTTTGACACTTGTCACATGTTGATTCGCTATTATAAACTGGTCCTAACTATGCCTTTAACCCTGGTTAGCCTTTCTTCTTTATTTCTAAGTCTCTGAATATTTTTACTAACCACGGTTAAATCCGTCGACCATGCGACCAACCACAGTCTCCAAGTCGCCAACAAATTTCAACTCAACTGTCAACCTTGGGTGACCTAGCGACTAGTATCTGGTGGCTAACTCCATCTGGCGACCATGCGACCGGCAATTACCTCCTTGTCGCGGTAGTCATCATCTCCTTCTGGCTACTTCGCAACTAACCTCTAGCGGTCAGTCGCCAAGTCTCAGCGGCTAGCTTTTGCATCTCCCAACTGCGTGACTAACCGCTAGCGGTCAGTCGTCAAGTCTCCATAGTTATCTCCTTTGGCGGCTAACTTCTCGCGACTGCGCGACCGAATGCCACGTGTCACTTTCGTCAAAATTTGTTTTCCTTCATTTCCAAGCACGGAAACTGAGGCATCGGATGACTGGGCACGCGCGTGGATAGCCTCCTCACCATTCTTCAAATTCATATGTTTGCATTTTAGCTTATAAGGATTCTGAAATCCTTCTGACGCATGAATGTGGGATAATTGGTTTTGTAGTTTCAAAGGCATTTTCAAAATTTAGCCTAAAATTAGGGGTTTGCCCATGCATCCATTCCTCCAGCCCTTAAGAGCCCACCAAGAGCCTCTGGGCTCTCTTATTTACTTATAGAGAATGCGTTTTAGTATATAAATACTAAAAACGCCCCCGCACAGGCAATATGGGACAAAACACCATTCACTGTTTTAAGCTTTCTGAGAACTTCCTGCCTTCTACTCATCAATGGAGCTGTCTTAATGCAAATGAAAACCACCAATGGCCTCCATGTGTCAAGGCGCCACTCTCCATGGAGTTACTTCTGTAGATTTAACTTTAAAATTTCAAAAAAAAAAACCTCCTTACTACTCCTCCAAATGCTATCGCTGACTACTGGCAATGTTGGTTTGCAATGTAATTTTGGGTTTAATATTTCAAAATCTATAACTTCCATCCATTTACTACTTGCACAGGTCAAGCTCCTCCATGTTTGTAGTTTGTTCTGTTAAAAACCTCTTAATACTTCCCCTGCGCAGCATACCATGCAATGAATTTCTCCTTTTACAATTTAAAACATTCAAAACAGTGGCCCTCCTTCTGCTGCATGGGCTTCACCCTCAAATCTCACACAATCCTTAATATTTATGCGCTGGCTATTTGGGTTTTATGTCTGCAATGCTAAAGTTTTAAAAACCATTCCATTTCTTATGTATTCAGCGTGGCATTCTGCTTTGTCTTCACAATCTTCATTTACACTCACTTTAAACTTGCAAAGTTCCCAGTCAATTTCAAAACTGCCATACATGTTGGCCATGCCTCCAACAGTCAATCTGGGCATTATTTTTAACACTTCCTGCACTTTGTATTTTGATTTGATTTATAACCCTTCAAAATCCCCTTTGCAGCCTATACTTACATTGGGATTTTATTTCCTTTTAATATTTTCTTTTCTTTTCAATGCTACACAGGCATCCCATGGTGTGCTGCCCTTTTAAAATGTTTCATTTAAAAACGTTGTCCATAAAAGCCTATGCCCTTCCATACTCATATAATTTGTTGTTTCTAGAATGGCTACGTGCACAATTTCTTTGCACTATTTGGAACTTTTGAACATAGGATGAATAAATGAGATCGAGGATCATGGCCACCATAACTACAAAATACTTAGTGCCAAGAAGAAGTCCATAAAAATTGCATTGACCTGGGCACTGAGTTCTTTACTCTCCCTGCCAGCTCCTTTTAAAATACACCCTTTGAAAATATCATAAGTAACGTCCTTTAGTTTTGATCATACCTCAAGACAGCAAACTAGCAACTTTACAATCACTTTTGCAAACTGAACCTTTAAATGGCAACTGGCTTCCGGAACTGGCCTCAAAAATTTACTGAAACAAGTAATCTGACTCTGGCATTCAGCAAAAGGATTCATTCATTACCATTGAATACACATGCAACAAGGTCTTGCTAGATTCATCCTCAGGTGCAAGATATAACAGTGCAAACTTAGCCTTTCAGAAAACTTGTGTATATGCAAATGCTGAAACAACATAAATCTCCTTCAGATTGACCACTGCAAAATCATTGAAACAAGCTCTAAAAATTCACCATTAGGTCAAATAGTACGTTCATATGAAATGAAAATGGTCCCATAATCAAATCTTGGGAATAACATTCAGACGGAAATTTATCATTTCCTTAAAATGACCATTTTGTAAACTTAACTCCTTTCTGCACTGCAAACTAAAAAAAATGCCTCTGAAACTGAACTTGCAAACTGATCAAAAAGATCTTTCAGAATTTCAACCTCTGGAGCCTAATTTAATGTCATATGTAGAACATGAATCCTCAACTATCTTATTCTGAAAGTGAACTTCCCAACTGATACAACTCTGCAAAGTTAGCACCCTAACCCTTTTCTGAATTTTAACATAGTGAAAAAGTAGAAACTGAATCTGGAATTAGCGAAGTAAAGTGATCAACTGGATTGATCAAAATCTAGAAATCTTCAAAGGAGTTCATTCCTAGGTCTATAATATAGATCAACTTTCAATTATGTCTAACCTCGAACGG
Organism: Thuja plicata; assembly: GCA_018584345.1. NCBI lineage: Eukaryota > Viridiplantae > Streptophyta > Pinopsida > Cupressales > Cupressaceae > Thuja > Thuja plicata. The sequence goes on along the minus strand of MU223065.1, from coordinate 633,467 downwards.
GGTGCAAATAGGGAAACTTCAAAGTATGCCATTTAATTCTGAAATCAGCATTTTCAGTGAAACTTTAATAAATCAGAAATGGGAAGGCTCTGGCAAAGTGGATAAATGGATTGGCAGGAATTTGTAAATTCTCAAGTGAGTACACTCCTATATTTACAATATGAGGGAAAACTCATTTATCCAAAATGTTCAACTGGGTTTAGATTTTTAAGACCTCAAAGTGGACAACTTAGCAATTCTGTACTTGAAAACTCAGGAAATCAGAATTATTCACCAATGGAATGGTTCTAAAAAACTTGTCATCTTATTTCATAGGGATCTGCAAACTGGAAATATTGGGTCATTGTCATGATTACGACACCTAGGAATACACCATGATTTCATACCTATCCATTTGATCAAAGATGCAGGCCTTCAAAGTAAGGCATTCAGAAATCTGCATTCAACAACTTTTGGAAACTTAACAAAGTGCCAACGAAATGAGACTGGTAAATTGCTCAAATGGATTCATCATGATCTGGGATTTGGAAAATATGAAGTATGTGACCACTGGAACACAGTACAAAAGAAATTTTCTCAATTGAATCAACTGATCAAAATTTATAGCCTGTCAAACTGGGTCATTCAGATTTCTAGGCAGAACCAAGATGCAAACAGTTCTGAGCGACCAACTTTGGGAAGTATGAAAACCTATCAAAAGGATTAATAACGACCTGAGATCTGAAACATAAGCTCTTTGATATGCATGCAACACATTCCCAAATTGATGGCTTATGAAACTCAACAGGGTGCAAGATATTCAGAAGCAAAGTAGGCCCCGGACAGCAAAATGACACTAGCAAAAATGTAGATTTAGGTGACCCCCTCAAAATGACTACTCCCTAAACATGTCAGATTTGAAATTTAGGAGTTGGAACCCACTGCATATGCAAAATGGAAGGTACTAAAGCCTCTTCCCAATTTGTACCTTATGAAAATCATCTAGGTATCCTCGCAAGCATTCCAACTGAACCTCTCACCAAAGTTTTCAAGGGGTACTTACTTTGCTTATCTGAAAATTTTAACATGGTCACTCCAAATTTGTTCCAAATTTAGGAGTACCAACATTGTGGAATGCTCAAAATGACCCAAAATTAGAATTTGCATAACCCTATTCCAATATTTTATTTTTGAACCAAATAGGGAATTGAACATTTTGGGAATTCAAAAATGCCAATTCCTGGTCAATTCCATGAAACAAACGGGCCCAGCTCCAATGGTCTATTGGACAAAGCGTTGTTGCAAATCAGGTGTGAATAGCCCCAGGAAGGTTATTGACTTGACTTACATCAACATTGTTCTATTGTCAACCAAACATCTATAGTCCTAGTAGAGATGTTGATATCACTTGAGGTCCAAGTCATTTCAATTATCTCTCTCTCTCTCTCTCAAAGAATAATGATGACATGAATCTCCAGGTTAATGTGTTGGGATTTTACCACCTAGTAGAAGTTTTTAATGTGGGTTTTAAATGCCACCTGTTCTTGAAAAGATACACAATATTTAGGACTATCTTAGATATCAAATTAAGGTCCCATCAAAATCTTATTCATCAAACTATGAAATAAATGTATTAAATCCTTTACCAAAGCAAGGTGTACAAACCTTCATCTTACACATGCAGATGAGCTAGCAATGTGTGTGAAGTGGCTACTTGTACAAGGAATAACGAATTAGGGAAGGCAAACATGGCATAATGACAATCACTTCTCGAGGGAATTAGCCAACCTTGATAAATGCAATCTCATGTAGACACCCCTCATTTAGCTATAAATGGAGACTACCACTCTTGAAAAATCATTCTAATTATGGGTCTTGGGTGATAGTGCTAGCAGAGTAGCTTAGTTTAGCCATGGATAACCCTGTTAGGCTTACCACTTCCAAGACTCATAATTGATTCTTAGGAAAGGTTACAGATGCTATGCTTACTTAGTTAATGAAGCTAAACAATAAATTCATCCTGACAGCTGAAAAATGTGTCTTAGGGGATGATTTTATGAGAAAAAAGGATAGGTATCGAGTAAATATTAGCATTGTGTCATGCTTCGTTGGTTCCCTGTTGGATTTAGGAGAGACCAATTCTATTATTGAACACATAGCCAAAAATTTATTTGGGGTAGCCTATTGTGAAGGGCTTGAGGAGGTTCTAGAGGTGAGGCTTGGAATTCTATTGGCTACTAACCTAAGGCCGCTTGTGATCTAAGATGAGGTAGTGCCTTGCTGGCTCTTTGTGGTTAAGTTATCGATTACTGAGAACATGGTGCGAGCCCAACCTGGAGTGGATTTTTTGAAGTAGTTGGCCAGAAACAGTTTGATTGATCAAGGTTGGTTGGATAAATTATGTGCCATGATGATCTTTGAGGAAGACTTGGATGACAGAAGTGATGGACTCAACTCCTTGGAAGAGGAAGATGATGCAGAGAATGACCCTCCATAGATCCTTCCTGCAAACAACTAGCTTGTTATGAAATCCATGTGAAAAGAAAAGAAACTCAAGTTTTTTTGGCCTTTTTGATAGAAAAATGATGATAATGTAAAATGATGTATATCACCTTATATAAATATAAAAATATTTATACATTGTGTTCATTTATTTTGTGGGCTCTGTGTTTCCCTTTTCTTTAATTTAATTTCCTTATGTGAGCACTTGTGGAAATTTATTTTATATTTATGAATTGCTATTTCTCACAAGCATAAAGAAATAAATTCATTTTTCCATTTTATTTCAAAAAACAAAAGTACCGAGGAAGAAACTATGTTGTATATAGAACCAGTATCATTTCAAAAATACCTGACCCAAACAACTGATGCAATTGTACAGCTACTCCAAGCTTTTACATGTTTCCTCTTATCAAGGAAATGACATCATTGCGTACATATGTTATTTTGTTGAGGTTGTTATGCTAAGTCTCACAATGAGACTAATCCTTTGACAACCCTTGCATTCACCACATCTTTAAGCGAGAACACGTAAAAACACCTACAAAAAAGCACTTAGGAAGCACAACTATACATGGGCCTCTCCAAAAGGAGGGGCTTGTATTGTAGCACTTTGAAAAAGAAAACACCTACTTACCCTACCCTAACCTAACCATAACCTAACCAGTTAATCAAACTTATTAAACTTATTAGAGTGATCGATCTAACCAGGTTTCAAAAATATCTTCCCTTTTTCCCTAACTTTTTTGCTTGGCACGACACTTTAGACTTTGGGACGGGACCTGGGGAAGTAGGGGTCCGCCCATATTTATGTTTATTTCTCTAGGACAAACTACAAAAAAGAACATGGTGGGGCTAACTCCTAGAATCTACAAAAAGTGGTCAATTGGAGGAAGAGCTTGCCTATGCCGTCCAATTACTTTACTAATTCAAAAACAAATCACATTCATAGAGATGTTCCCTATTGTCTGTTCCCGTTTTGTTCATATGAAAAAGACCATGTAAGTTGAATTATTATATTATTTGTGTTTGAATTAACTTGCAAACTCCAATCTTGAAGCTCGGCAGGATTTTGACAAATTTATGCTTGCCCTATTTGAAGATTTCAAGAACCTGTCTAACTAAATTCAGGTGGCCATTTTTTAAAGAAAAGATTTTGAATTTTATTAAGAAACCAGAAATCTTGCAGCCTCCGCAATTCAGATACTGTCACATCGAAAAAGACTGTAGAATAGTACAAAATTATGGAATTGTTGGAAATCACAAAATAAGTGACTGCCATGATATATTTTCTGAAAAACTGTGGTGAAAAAGTTGCTTTAAAAGGAAGATTGGAGCAGCAATGATGGGCAGTAAAAGCATCCATTTATTCAGTCCCCACAACTCAACTCACCAGAGCTCATCTTTTGAGTACGGCCTATCGCCCTACTTACAAAGCCTACAATGCTTTTCTGAAGTACATCTGACTCCGACTGCCAACTGTATTCATCACCTTAAATTCAAATATATGAATTGAGAATAATCGACTGTAAGAGATCGTCATGAATAACCTCTCAAGATCCACCATCTGACCATAGATAAGTCTTGGGTATGTGAATGACTACACAAAAGATTTAGTTCTATAAATGATATCGAGCATGGATTTGAAAAATATTGCAGTCAGACAAGTATTCTCTACGTTAGTGAATTGGGCAATCGGAATCATTCACATCTCATTTGAACATTAGATAGAGTATGGAAGGACAGAATAAATGCATATCTTTAATGGGAATAATCACATCGTTTGCAGCAAATCAGTTGTAGAACAGTATATATTCTTACTTATCATAGTAAGCAAATCTTGAAATAAGGCATCCACTGTTCAATTACTTTAACCGAATAAAGCATTGGTTTACGGAATATCATTTTTGGTAACCTTAGGAGTCGTTGTTCTTAAGGAAGCTATTACTGATTCCAACAAGATCTCAATCGAATAGCTGGAAATCAGTTTGGCCATATTTAATTGAATTCTTAGCAAAGTAAAACTAATTTGACAGGTTCCAAATTCGATAACATCCTCGCCTCAAACACTCAGTGATTGGATAAGCATATAGCATCTACTGCAGGATTATTTTCAATAATTAGAAAACACCAAATCAGCTCTAGAGTCACTGCTACAAATCAGCTTTAGAGTCGCTGCTGCAAATCAGCTTGTAGCTGTGGTATCCATAAGTTTTCCTAGGGAAAGGAGATAATCTTTGAGAATTAGCTACCAGCAAGGTTTAGTTAATAAAGCAATTTGTTAGCAATGTTTTTAGCATGCTAAGTCTAGTGTTGACATGAAAAAAGTTTTCATAAATAGACTATATAGAGGGTACACTATTGAGAGGTTTGAGAGTGAATAGGAAATACTAGAAGGAAATTTTTATTCACTGATTGGTTTTGGTTATAGTTGGTGTGTTATAGTGGTAAAAGTAATATTTTTCTGTATTTTTATTTGAATATTATACTAGCAATTGCATCTTAGTGTGTAATGGGAACGCCGTAGAGTTATGGAAAGGTCATTTAAATATTTATCTTTTTTTTTTTCACTTATTATCATTCTATTTAGATCTCCTTATCTTTGTATCAATATATCTGACCATGATCTATATATATTTATAACTCTTCCTCTCTATATCTCTGTCTCTACGTGTCCCTCTGTATCTTCCTAGATCTCTTTCTATTTTTGATCTATCTCTAATTTTATATCTATTTTTCCCTACCCTCCCACTTTATATTCATCTATATATGTATCCAACTATATCTCTTCATAACCCCCTTCCTATACATAATTGGTATGTTGATGAGGCCATGAAATTGGTATAATTTTATATATTTTCACTCCTATTTTAAATTTACCAGATTCCATGAATAAACATAGTTACTCAAGTACATAAAATAAAAGCATATATAGGTCGACAGTAATGATAGATGTTTGCCATTGATCACATAGTTTCATAGAAGTGACTTAGGAAATTAAGACAACATCAAAATTGTTTTGCATATACCTGAGTGTAAGAAGAAGATGGCGGCTCTGAGTTGGCAATTTGCCATTTTCCTAAGATCTGAATGGTGACTCTGCCCCATTGATGAAAATGACAAACACCCTCGGGAACAGGGGAAGTGGGTTCCCACTGAGAGCTAGTTTTTAGTGTGTGTAGAGTGTGAAGAGTGAAGCTAGGATGATAATAAGTACTTGGACAATGGCATATGCTCATGTAGCCCAAAAACATGAGATTTGAGATGCCTATACATTTCCATGGCACATGGATGTTTCATTTTCTTGTTAGCTACCGTATATTTAGTATTTAATGATTTTGTTTAGCAAATAATGTTGTTTGTGCAACAAAGGTCTTAATGAAGGAGTGATGCCTTTAAATAACATATATATCCATTAGTAAATAGCCTCCATTGTCAATCGGTTCAATGTTATGTTTGCAATAGGAAGGAAGAGACAGAGAGAGTTTTTTTTACCATATCTATTAAAATAAATTGATAAACTATATTTAAAATGTATGTTAAAAGTCAAATTGTTCCTTATAAATTTTTTTAAATAGATCTAAAATGATAAATATTTCAATAATTAATTTGATCACAAAATAAATATATTTTTAAAAATTTAAATAATAAAGATATTATTCTTAATAATTTATTTAAATAAAATGAATATATATATTATATAAAATTAAAAAGTACAAATAGAAAATAAATGCATACAACCGAAACCATAAATCACTTTGCTTTATTTAGATTTTTTATTTAGTCTATTTTAATAAAACTAATATTGTGTATAATTATATCAATAATAAATATAATTATAATAATATTGTAAAATACCGTTTAATAATTTAAATTAATATTTTTAGAATTTTACTATTTTTTTAGTTTCTTCCTTTATTTGCTTAATGTGTTGGCAGATTGTCAACAAAAAAGACCCTATTATGAACTTCAAGATCAAAACAAGATCAATTCCAAAACTATCCACATGCCTTATCTTCCTTTGCACATGTTGCATACGATAATGGGGGCATTTGTATTACATGTGTCAAAATTACTCTAATGCTAAATATAAATGGTACTAGTAATAATGAAATATAAATTCAATTTTAACAAAAATTAAAATTATAAATTTGAATTTCAATATAGTTAAAGTACCTAAATAAATTAATTTTTTAAAAATAAGAACATACTTCAAAGAAAATATTAAGAATCAAAATTAGAATATAATAATTAAATAACATATATAGTTTTAAATGAAAGACTGATCGTAATATTTGGATTATGTTGTATCATCATTGAACATAGTTTTATTAGGTATACCAAGAGGGATTAAGGAAATCAACCTTTCAATGGCAAACAAAAATAGGAAATTGGCTAGGGTTGTTTTTATGGGGAGACAAATATTTTATGTACACCTTACATTACCCATTAATTGAAGCCTCTTTTGTATTTTATTATTTTGTCCTATCTTGAAAGACTCAAATAAATATTATATTTTATCATTTTGTATTAAAACTTTAGTTTAGATTTTAGGAAAAGTTCTTCAAAGACTCGAATAAAAGAAAATGTGATATTAAGAATAGAAAAGTTAAATAATAAAACGCAAGATAAAACTTGAAATGCCACATGTTTTTAAAGAAAAAAGTGTTTTGTAAAAGCTCTGCTCTTGGCATATTCCTGCGATGTCTGGACGCCACATGCTGCATACCTGCCAACCCTTCCAGCTGCCACTTGCCACCATGGATGATTCATCTACGTGTTCCACCTGCATTCTCTTCCATGTAAACAAGCAGGTAAGTGAGTAGAGTGTTCATCCTGTGCACAGAGGTTCTTTCTTTATCATATAAACATAAATAGATTGAATTTTCTGCAAGTCTTAGAGAGAAAAAAAATAGGGCGAACAGAAATAGTGACGTTGATCCAATTGAATTGAATCAAGCAATGAATAAATTGCTGGCAGCTGAAATTGTTGGTTTGCTTCTTTGGGAAAAGCTTGCTATTATTCAAAAGAATTATAGTTCTTTTGAAGCCTGACCAACAGAATGTTATAGATTTTGATTGTTTCTACAAGGCAATGTTAGCCCACATTGTTGTAGGTTTCTCACACAAAAATCCTGAACTTCATTGCATTTTGTTTTTTATTATTTGAGATGCTTTGATGGAAATTTTTGTCCTTAAATTTCCAGGCACTTTCACTGAATATCCAATTGCATTTGTAGATTGAAAAGGCCATTAATATCATAGAGAGCCTAGAAAGGACTGAAGCTGTAAATTTTGAGTTTGGAGGGTGCCATGTGTAAAATACTTCTAGGAGAGGTAACTTTTCTCAGCATCCCAAGATCTTTTGCCAAATGCACATGTTTCACTAATTTAATCATTGTGATTCACGATAAAGTTGCTCTCACAGAGAATTTTCAAAAGTTTGGAGAGAATATGAGTGCACGAAAACAACCTTGGGCTGAGTCAGGTTTACAAAAAGCATATGGTAAAGGCGTAGATATGTATGAATCCTTGGTAGCTTTCATCTCTGCATCTCCAATTTATTTTTCCTTGTATATATTTGGTTTCTATTGGATTGCTAGTGGATGGTGTTGTAGAGATGTATGGTGGAGCCTTTGTGGATACACGTGATTGTACACCTTCTTTTGTGAGTTGTATAGAGTGGCAATGGTTATGCCTTTTTTATGTTATTTGGATTTTGTTGTATTTTTTGTTGTATTTTCACTATTACATTTGAAGCCTCTTTTCGATGGCTATGCATCGCTTTTCTGACACTTTCCCGTCGGCCTAGCGATAGAGACCAGTGTTGCAATTTTGGCATCAAAATTAATGATGGTTGTACCATCTGTCATTATTGCGATGATATTAACCGTTGCAATACGAGCTGGCTATGATGGTTATCATTTTTTCGTTACATATTTTTGTTGTCACTATTATGACACGTAGGTGTCGTATCTTATTTGTCACTATTAGGACACATAAGCGTCGCATCTCATCTGTCGCTATTACAACACGTAGGCATCGCATGTTATTTGTCACTTTTTCAGACGTACGATGAATTTTCTATACATGCAACATCGAGCCATCGGTAATTTTGTGACAGCCCGATGTCGTAAGTATAGAAAATTTGTTGCACGTCTAAAAAAGCGACGTCTAGGTGTCGCAATACAAGCTGGCTATAATGGTTATCATATTGTCGTTACATTTTAGTTGTCGCTATTACGACAGCTAGGAATCGCAGAATGAGTGTCAAAATTATGACAGGCATGCGATGAATTTTCTATACATGCAACATCGAGCTGTCAGCAATTGTCGATGGCTCGACATCGCATGTATTTTTTTAGTGTCGCTTTAGAGTTTTTAAGAGTTTCTCTTTGTTTCAATAATAGTTTAACATTCTCTACTTAACAAGGCCAACCACGTGAAGGTGGAAGCTCATCTGGCCCCTCCTAGGACACTTGTATGACCCTTTACGACACTTTAAGATCTCGAAGATGTATTCTTAGGGATCGTAAAGGGTCATAAAGGGTCATAAGGGATCCTGGGACACAACAGCTAAGAAACATAAATGTAGGAATCATGGTCACAATTGTTTGGAGACACAACATAATTCAATGGTATACCCAGATGATGCAATGCAACCACTACTCCAGTTCTAATTTGGCACTGCACGATCCAAAAACTATAGATAAGGAATAAATTTAGAGAGTAGAGGAGGTCCATAACAACCAAAATAATATACCTCCGCTCTCTAAATTTATTCCTTATCTATGGTTTTTGGATTGTGCAGTGCCAACTTCAAACTGGAGGAGTAGTGGTTGTGTTGCATCGTCTGGGTATACCACTGAATTATGTTGTGTCTCCAAACAATTATGACCATGATATCTACATTTATTTTTCTCAGTTGTTGTGATATCTATATTTATGTTTCCCAGCTATCATGTTTATGTGCATGTTCTTTATGTGTTTGACTTCTCTCCCTCCTCCAAAATAAGATTTTCCCACTCTGAATCGAGAATGCACGTGCAGCTGCATAGAATATATAGTGTTAGAAGGCCCCAAATGGGCATAAATTCAATGTTCTCCTGGTTGTTTATA
>MU223065.1:567281-589055 GCA_018584345.1 Thuja plicata | reverse complement strand
AAACTATCATATTCATCTTGCATAGCACTTTGCCAATGAGGTTGATTTTTAGCTTGAGAAAAAGTTTGAGGATCTTTAGAATGCATAAGAGAAGACATTAAAGCATAGTTACAATAATTAAGTCTCCAAGGTCTAAGACCACCCATTCTAGAAATATAATCATCACCTTCATTAAGTAAATCTTTAAACCATTTAGGATTTCTCTTAGAATTAATGGAAATATCACTATGAGGAGTAAATTCATCATCTTCATCATCACTATGAGGAATAAATTCATCATTATCATCATGCACAACATTATCACTAGCATGAGCAAACTTATCATTAAGAGGAGTAGAGATATTCTTACCATCATCATCATCATCATCATCTTTTTTAATACTAATGGGAATGGAAATAGGTGCTTTAGGAGTAGGGTTTAGAATAGGAGGTTGGTCCTCCAAGAGATCAATAATACCCCCTTTAAATTCATCATCTTTCATAATAACGTCGCTGCGAATTGGCGTCGAAATTTGACCCCAAATTTTGTAGTGTTTAAATAAGTAGAAACATTACATTTAAATCTGAAGTGGAATATTTTTTTTCTTCTTATTTTTGTTTCATATTGAAATATATTTTGTACATCATACTTTAATAATGTGATGCTTCCTAAATTCTATTTTATATTTCCCTATTGTAATAATGTTGGAGAAGTTTGAAATCTAAAACATGGTCAATACATATTATATAGTATTGTTATGAAGACATTTTATGAAATTATAGATTTTAACACTAATAGGGAATAGATATAGTAAAATCATTTTACCAAAAAGTTAATCTTTAATATTCTTGTACATGATTGGTAACATAGACTTGGATATTTTGAATTCTATTGAATGTGTATTTTATGTAATTTGTGCCAAATGTTGTAAACTTTTGTTAGGATTCTATCTTACAACAAATGTCCTAAAACTTATTACATGTTAAGCGATATCCTTTATCAAACATTGTAAAAAACATTTGGACTCATAATTTCTGATAGCCTTATCTAAAAACTCTTGGATAATATTACACAGGCACAAGGAAAAGAAAAATTGTAAAAAATAATTGCAAGAATTGTTAGAAGTAAATAAAAAATTGAGCATTGATTTTTATGGTCTATTTATTTTTCATGATTTGCCAATGTATTACAAGTAAATAAAACTTGCAGAATTCAGTTACGACATTTTATCCCATTGCAAATAAAAAACTTTCTATCTGTGATATTAGCATGAGATGTTTCTCGAGGGTCAGGTTGGTAGAATTTGGTATTTTTTTTGCATATTTTTTTATAGTAGAGGAGTTCAATAGACTATTTATCAAATGATTTTCTTGTACAAATGAGGTGTTAATGGATAGGTGGTAGCTTCAAATCAACTATGAATCTACCTACAAGAATCCAAACACAACTAAAATAAAACATTTAAGTGAAGAAGGTTTATTATGTTTCGAAGAAGTCAAGATATCTAAAATAGTTTTGTCATGTTACAGTGGTAAAAATGTAAGGAATTGATCTATAACATCTGCATAAAAGGAAAACACATAGGGGCAATGGTTCTACTAAGTTAGAATTCTTCTGGCAACAACAAATTCACAATCAATTATGCATCTACTTACAAGGAACCAAACATGTTTAAAATAAAACATTTAAGTTAAGAAGAATTTTAGAGAACATATTTAGGACAAAACCTAAGCATATAACCATGTGATTATATGTCAACCATAGATGGGTCATTGAATTCTTGAGAAGTTGAGCAAGTACGATAATTAATCAAATTTAAGCTAGATGGACGGGAAAAAATCAAGTAGAGGTCATCAACATGTTTTGAATTTTTTTACTTATGAATTATTGTTGAAATTTTTACTTATAAATTGCAATGGCTACCTGTAAGCAATCCTTTGATGGAAGGAAACCCCTCTGAAATCCCATTAACATATTTAGAGTTACACGTTGAGATCCACAGGTAGTTCAAAGTTACAGATTCATGTGTCTATGTAGACACTAAAAATTACAAATCTAAAAACAAAGATTCATCACCTTGAAGATCCAGAAACCATCGTTGAAATAAATTTTTTAATACTAAACTCAGGCAAGACATCATTCTTTGACAATACATGCAATTATTTTAATAAAACAACTTTTAGAAAATACTTTTAAAAGGAGGGGGTGTTGAAGAACATTCATATTACTTATTTTATAATTATCTACTAGAGGGATATAGAGATTATTACTAACAATTTACATTATATAATTAGGTTGGGGTGGAATATGTATAAAATGTATATAACGATTTCTAATAATTATGTTAATTATAATATAGTATTATTCTACAAATATTATAACTTCCATGTATAATATATAAGAATACACATATAAGTTCATATATATAGTTCTACGATTAATATTATATACATTATATACGAAGATTCTAGACAATTTTATTTTTGTTAACTTTTCAACTTGGATTGCAATCCTTATAATTTTATTTTCTATTTTGATTTGAAGACATTATATATATATATATATATATATATATATATATATATATAAGTATTAATTATTATCATTTTTTTTTTTTAAACACAATAACAAAAAATATATAAATTTTAATTTTTTTATTTCTTCTAAATTAATTCCTTCTAGAAATGAAAAGAGCCACCATCTTTTTTTAATGGTTATTAAAATTTAGATTTGTAAATTTCTTTTTATTTATAGTAATTTTTTTGGTATTTGATAATACAATCATTTTTATACATGTTTTATTGATATTGGTAAAAAATGGTTTGAATTTTTCAAGATATTCCTAGTGTCTTATACATATATAAAGTTGAATTATGATGTTTGCCAAGCATATCACATTGTCACACATAAAAGAGAAATAATTCTGTATCTAAATTGAAACCATAAGAAACATGCTCGTTTTCACAATACTTGAGTGAAAAAAAAAATGTTAAGCAGTAAATCTATTATGGTAACATATTAAAAAAACTGAGAATACATTGTGTTAGCATTTTTTCTTGAATCCTTCAGTTCTAAAAGAGAATATGCAAACTAGACTTGGGGATCTTAGTCCAGCTCACATGAATCTGCTTCTTCATACAGATTGAGGGGCAAGAAAAGGCTAATTGATGAGGATTTGATCCTCCTTCTGCTTTGAGTTCCACACACTCAGGCGGGTGCACCTAAAACATACTAAATCTGCATACATAAACACTTTCTCACTAAAAACTTTTATGCAGACATGAAAATTAGTGGATAGTTCTCAGACTTATAAGATATGGGAGTTCAACTCAACCAATCTTATGCAGGATCCCACCTACATGATCTGCTAAGAACTAGGAAAATGGCCAATGTGACAAGGATTAAATCCTTCTTCTCTTTGAGTTCTAGACTCAGGCAGGCTAACCCATAGATTTCTTCTTTAAAGAAACTAACATGTACTCTTACATTCACAGAATGAAAAACATAAACATTCAAGCTCTCATATAGAAATTTAAAAGTGATTTGAATAATTGATTGATAAAGAAAACTACAGTCAAGCAAAGACCAGTGCCTTATCTATTGGGCAACAGAGTCATACAAATGTGCATTCCCAGGAAACCCCGATTCCAAACTCAAAAACCTGAATGAAATGCCTTGTAAGACATTCTTCTCATTTCAATACCTGGACATCAGATTCATATGCATACCTAGAACTCTCAGAATTTGAAATCAAGACTTACTCTCTCCTTGAAAGAAATTTAAATTCAAACCCACAGCTACCTTATAACTAGTATATTAACATGCCTTACAAGTTAATATGCAAGAATTAAGACAATATATACAAAGACATCAGACAGATATTTGAACAGGGATTCCATCATTCTTCATTGAAATTCATCTGGAATTGTACATTACAAGACCAAGAACACAAAGAAATAAGACTCAAGAGCCTGAATACTGCCCAGCAGCATAAAATTTCAACATGCTTGTTACAATGGAGAAAAAACCAGATATAGGAGAATGAGAAAAACAAATTCAGTCACTGACACCTGTCTGTTCCCAAAAATATCCACAACTGCTTCAATCTACGACTGCAAAAATCTAATATGATCTATACTCAAATGGTCTAAAAAATCAAAATCTTCATTCCGAAACCTTTCCAGTGATATATGATACTTCATATTTTGGATAAAATTTGCCCTCTGAAACATCAATCAAACTTTGCCTTCCCATGCATAATTTTTTCAACAGTTTGAAATATTTGCATTTGAATTTATTTACTTTTTCAATAGTTGGACTATTGAAATGAGATGAAATTTAACTTTAATATTTCATTTTGCCTAGATTTCATCTCATCCTTCCAAGTGTCAATCAGACTTAATGGCTTATAGGTTAGATGTTGAGCATCTTCCTTTTAAGCCATTAAGTCAACCATTAGATATCTTTCAACTTGCACACCTTTTAACCCTTTTCTTTTTTAGATTAATTCATTTTAAAATGCAATTTAATCCTTATTTCCCTAGAATGCACTAGATTTTGACACTTGTCACGTGTTGTTTGCTTCTCTAAACTGGCCTTGGAACTCCACCTTTAACCCTAGTTCCTTTTGGAGACTTGGAGACTACTTAGTCTCTAAGTCTCTAAGAGATTTCCTTGACCATGGTTAGATCTAGAGAATTAGAGACAAGCCTTAGTCTCTAAGTCTCTGAATAGGCTTAACTCAACCACCTATTAACCACACGTTATCATTTTCTTTAGTCTCTAAGTCTCTGAATGATTTTCTTAACCATGATTCAATCTGGAGACTTGGAGACTACTTGATCTGGAGACTTGGAGACTGCTTCATCTCGAGACTTGGAGACTACTTTAGTCTCTAATTCTCTAGATGATTTTCTTAACCATGATTCGATCTGGAGACTTGGAGACTACTTTAGTCTCTAAGTCTCTAGATGATTTTCTTAACCATGATTCGATCTGGAGACTTGGAGACTACTTTAGTCTCTAAGTCTCTAGAAGATTTTCTTAACCATGATTTGATTTGGAGACTTGGAGACTACTTTAGTCTCTAAGTCTCTAGATGATTTTCTTAACCATGATTCGATCTGGAGACTTGGAGACTACTTTTATGCATTTTGCTCCCAAATAATGGGGCCCACCGCACACTTAATTATCCAGCCAAGAGGCCCACCCTACTTGGTTCTTTCTTCAAACCATAAAGTGAGTGCTTTGGTATATAAAATCTAAAAATACCCAAAATCCCATGCATGTGGGATAACACTTTGTGCATTTTTTAAACTTTTGAAAGCTTCCAGCAGATGCTGCTCATCCATGGCATCATTTTCTTGCCTTTTAAAACCACCAATCCCTTCCATAGGGCTGGGTGCCCCTTCCTGTGGATACACATTTTGCAATTTTTAACTAAAAAATTTTAAAAAAAGCTTTCCTCCATGTACTGCAGTAGAAGTCTCTCTACTCATTGCATTTGGTTTGTTGCTTTGAATGATGTTGGCCTTCTTCAATCTGTTATGGCGCTGAATCCTCTTCCATATTTTTATTTGCACCTTGAGTAGACCTCTCATTATTTAAAGAACTTTAATCAAAACATAAATAACTGTGCAGCCATTTTTGTTGTTGCTGGGTCGTTTTTTGGCCTGCTGCCACTTCAAAAATGGTCCAAACCATGTCAAAAATACTCCCAGGGCATGAGAAATGCATTGGGAAAGAACATAGATGAAGAAATGACCATTTTCAACCCATAGACCTTAAAATCTTCCTGAAGCCTCAAAAACGTGATTGATATTCACTTTTTGTTCCAGAATGCACTATTGATTAAAAAATCTTAAAAGCCCTCTTCAATGTTTATTTATTTCATAAACCATACAATGCGTTGTCATTCATTTGTTCTCCATTGCATAGTTTGAACTTTGACAATACTCTTGTACTCCAGTCATTAAAATACATTAATTTCAAAGTGCTTTCAAATAGTTCACCGGCTCCAAAAATGCTTTCACTTTTCCTGTATAAACTATCTCACAATCGATCCACAAAGTAACACACTAGTGAGCTTTTTTAAAAACAACTTTCACCGTTCCGCAAATTGGCTTCATTATTGGCAAGTAGCTTCCTGAATGAGCTTTGAAAACTGACTAAATGACTTCACATGAATGTGCCATAAGAAAATTAGGTTCAATCCCAACATGTGAGAACACATGCCAGAGGAAATTGTACAAAAAGATTTGAGCCAAAATATATCACTAATCAAATATAGCCTTCTGAAACATTGATTCTATCCGCACTGTCAATCTACACAAATCACCTTAGAAACAAGCTTTGAAAATTTACCAAATGAAACACCCAAGATCTAGAATCTTGGATAATGATTCACTCTCACATAATGAAAATGAATCCATCACTAGCTTTCTCAAAAAATCAAAAGGAAAATTATCATTAAAGACCAAAGTCAGCTTGCTAAAAACATTTTGGATCTGAAACAGTGAAACAAGCAGAATTTTGATTTGGAAATGACTTAGGAAAGTGACCAGATGGACTTGTCATGACCTGATGAAAATGAATCAAGAATTATTTGACCTCTTTAATACAGTACAAAAGTAATTTTGTCAATTAGGTCACAAGGTCAAAACTTACAATTGGTCAAACAAGGCTACTCAGAATTCAGGGCAGAACAAAGAAACAAGATATCTCTGGAAGACCAACTTTGAGGGATCAGAAAACCTATCAAACAAACTTGAAATAACTTGGGATTTGAAATATAGGCTCTCTGATATACATTCTCAATATTCCCAAAATGGTAACCCATGAAACTCAATTAGACACAAGTTATTCAAATGCAAACTGGGCCCGTATTTTGACAAGTGCTCAAAACAAGACATTGCAAAACAACTCAAAACTTGAAATTAATGACCTGGGATGTCTTCAAATGTCAAAAAAAAGGTAATGAGTACTTGACATGCATGGTAGACCTCTAAATCTCATCAGGGAAAATAGGCACAAAAACAATCATAGAGCTTCAAATTGCAAAATTTTAACATGGTACTTCAAAACCCTTACTCTATTTTTCAGTCCCAACAGTGGCTCTGACTGTGGATGCATGCCCCATGTGGGCATGTAGAGGACTTCAGAATCTCTTGGTACAGAAGACCACCCTAAAACAAATCAGACTTTCTCTTCACTTTCTCTCTCTTCTCTTTTCAATCTCTTCTTCCGAACTCAAAAACTAGGAACCTCTTTATTGAAAGGAAACACACCACACGACTGAAAGGAAAAGAAAGCAACTATACAAACAAGAAGCTTATTTACAAAGGCCCAAAGACCCAAAACAGGGTTCATCTCTTACCTCTATCAAACATATGATTTTCATCTCCAAAAATCCAAGGTAAATTGAGGCTATCATATCCATTCACTTGATCAAAAATGTTGCCCTAGATCTTCAACATACCAAACAAAAGGTAATCAGAAAAATTATCATTACTTGGCAAAAAAAAGTCATTAAATTGTTGTGCATGTTGATCATAGTGTGACATCAAAACATCACACCCTTCCCTATTGCTGACTTGCTGGAAGAAGAAACATTCCAACTCACTCTCATGGCAGAAAATATCCACATTCTGAACATTAGTTTGTGCCAAAGAATGCACTTCTTTTACATCAGCACCTTGCAAACTGAAAAAGAATGTCTCAAAACAAAAATCCGATTGCACAAAATTAGAGACAACTTGTTGATCCAAACTCCTATCAGCATTTTGTGAACAAGTATCATCAATCAATGGCTCTACTATAATTTGCAAATCTGAGAAAACACTTTCAGACTTATTACTATCTTCAAGATCACAATGTGAGCAAGAAATCCTGACACTATGTTTATGAAAACCTGAATCCACACCAAAACATTCATCATCGTATTCATCATAAATAACAACATTAAACTTATCATAGTGATATGTGCTTTCAATTTGCAACGTATCCAACCCAAGTATAGGAAAAGGGCCCATATTATATGTATCATATTCCATGGCCTTGTCAGCATCATCACTATCAAAACATATCTTCATTGGGCATGGAACTTTAAATTCATTTGTAGGTGCATACCTCTGATAATCAGCTTCTAGAAGTTCTAAAAATTTCTCACTACTTAGCGGGCATTGAACTTCTTGTCCATTTTCTTTGATCTCTTGCTCAATGTTGAATACATATTCCTTGCTGGAAACAAAAGACAAGATTTCTTGGTTTATATCACTTTGTACAAAAGAGTCGCTATCACTTTCATCTACATCATACTCAAGCTCTTGTTGTTCACATGAATCTTTTTCAGGTTGAAATAAGAAATCATCATTTACATGCTAAAAATAAGGAAACTCTACAAACTCAACGGAGTCACTTCCAATTACGCATTCTTCCTCATTGTCTTGTTGTTCATAGGCTTCACTGTCCGCATTGTAATCAACACTTTCAGCATAAGTAGACTCAAAATCAGCACAACTAAATTTAGATTCAACATTTTCAATTTCATCTATCCATCTTCTAACACATTCATATACTTCTTTAAGAGATGATGACCAACCGACTGATTCAGGCACACAAAGTTCTAAAAATAATTGCACCCACTCTAATTCTGGAAATTCAATATCCACTATAAGCTTATCAACTGCACTAGAAAACCTTTGATAAAATGAATATGCTGACTCTTTTTTCCTTTCTCCTACCCTTTCTTTTAAAATTAGTAGGGCTTTCTCTTGGATTTTTTGATCTATCAATGCAATATCCTTTTTTCTACTAGCAATTTCAAAATCTTGCTCACAAATTTCAGACCTAGCAAACATATCTTGCTCCCTGAATGATAGAGCTTCCATTTTAACCATTCACTCAATAATACATTGTATTCTTGTGACAAATATTTCTATCTGATTTCATGCGATCACTTATTTGAAAAAAACATAGCATACTTCTGATTTCTAAATCTGAACTTTCAATCCGGAAGTATGGCAAGACTTCAATCTATTTTCCCTTCTTTCTTGTGACTTATTCACCTTGTAAGGGACTCTTCTTTCTCATAAAATAGAGGATTACCTAGATGAAATTTGCAGCAGTTGTTTCTTTTCTTCTTGACTGGGAACAAGGCACATCTAGAGATATTTCTGTAGCTCCATTAGATTCTTTTCTCACAGAGTCGCCACCTCCTTGCAAAGGAAATTTCTCAAACAGCAAGAGTTATTTGCAAGGGTCTTTAAATTCTGGGTTTTCTTCCAACCAACAAAGTCGCAAAATCTTTTTCTTCCTTTCGCTACAGATGAAAATACATTGTCCAAGATACCTCTCTCAAAGATCTGAAACAAATTTCAAATTCTTCTTCTTGACACTCTTTCTCATCATCAAATTCTGGTATTGATTCAGCCAAGCAAGGAAATATACATCTTAAACTTGTTGATCTTTGACATCAAATAACAACTGATAATCACAAATTACACTGGCACACAACAACCAGGATTCTGCAATTTTAAATACAGAGTCACCACCCACAACAAGCATGGGATCAAGATTCACAATCTGGTCTAGAAATGAAGCAACAAATGATTAGCTCCTATGAGCTTTTAACATCCACTTCTCCGACAGATTATAATTTCTTGGGTATTTTGATTTGTAACTTTTAACACCAGAGATATACTGGTTTCTTTAACAATATTTTCTCATTGCTATCCCTAGCAGAGTCACCATTTTGTTAGCATTTTTTCTTGTATCCTTCAGTTCTAAAAGAGAATATGCAAACTAGACTTGGGGATCTTAGTCCAACTCACATGAATCTACTTCTTCATACAAATTGATGGGCAAGAAAAGGCTAATTGATGAGGATTTGATCCTCCTTCTGCTTCGAGTTCCACACACTCAGGCAGGTGCACCTAAAACATACTAAATCTGCATACATAAACACTTTCTCACTAAAACCTTTTATGCAGACATGAAAATTAGTGGATAGTTCTCAGACTTATAAGATATGGGAGTTCAACTCAACCAATCTTATGCAGGATCCCACCTACATGATCTACTAAGAACTAGGAAAATGGCCAATGTGACAAGGATAAAATCCTTCTTCTCTTCGAGTTCTAGACTCAGGCAAGCTAACCCATGGATTTCTTCTTTAAAGAAACTAACATGTACTCTTACATTCACGGAATGCAAAACATAAACATTCAAGCTCTCATATAGAAATTTAAAAGTGATTTGAATAATTGATTAATGAAGAAAACTACAGTCAAGCAAAGACCAATGCCTTATCTATTTGGCGACAGAGTCATACAAATGTGCATTCCCAGGAAACCCCAATTCCAAACTCAAAAACTCGAATGAAATGCCTTGCAAGACATTCTTCTCATTTCAATACCTGGACATCAGATTCATATGCATACCTAGAACTCTCAGAATTTGAAATCAAGACTTACTCTCTCTTTGAAAGAAACTTAAATTCAAACCCATAGCTACCTTATAACTGGTATATTAACATGCCTTACAAGTTAATATGCAAGAATTAAGACAATACATACAAAGACATCAGACAGATATTTGAACAGGGATTTCATCATTCTTCATTGAAATTCATTTGGAACTGTACATTGCAAGACCAAGAACACAAAGAAATAAGACTCAAGATCCTGAATACTACCCAGCAGCATAAAATTTCAACATCCTTGTTACAATGGAGAAAAAACCAGATATAAGAGAATGGGAAAAACAAATTCAGTCACCGACACCTGTCTGTTCCCAAAAATATCTACAACTGCTTCAATCAGCAACTGCAAAAATCTTATACGATCTGGACTCAAATGGACTCCAAAAATGCTTTCACTTTTCCTGTATAAACTATCTCACAATCGATCCACAAAGTAACACACTAGCGGGATTTTTTAAAAATAAATTTCACTGTTCCGCAAATTGGCTTCATTATTGGCAAGTAGCTTCCTGAATGAGATTTGAAAACTGACTGAATGACTTCACATGAATCCACCATCAGAAAATTAGGTTCAATCCCAACATGTGAGAACACATGCTAGAGGAAATTGTACAGAAATATTTGAGCCAAAAGATATCACTGATCAAATATAGCCTTCTGAAACATTGATTCTATCCGCACTATCAATCTACACATATCACCTTAGAAACAAGCTTTGAAGATTTACCAAATGAAACCCCCAAGATCTAGAATCTTGGATAATGATTCACTCTCACATAATGAAAATGAATCCATCACTAGCTTTCTCATAAAATCAAAAGGAAAATTATCATTAAAGACCAAAGTCAGCTTGCTAAAAACATTTTGGATCTGAAACAGTGAAACAAACAGAAATTTGATTTGGAAACGGCTTAGAAAAGTGACCAAATGGACCTATCATGACCTGACAACAGAGAATCAAGAAGTATTTGACCTCTGTAATACATTACAAAAGGAATTTTTTCAATTAGGTCACAAGTTCAAAACTTACAATTGGTCAAACAGGGCTACTCAGAATTCAGGGCAGAACAAAGAAACAAGATATCTTTAGAAGACCAACTTTGAGGGATCATAAAACCTATCAAACAAACTCAAAATAACTTGGGATTTGAAATATAGGATCTCTAATATACATTCTCAACATTCCCAAAATGGTAACCCATGAAACTCAATTAGACATCATGAAAGAACTCAAAACTTGAAATTAATGATTTGGGATGTCTTCAAATGTCAAAAAAAAGGTAATGAGTGCTTGACATGCATGGTATACCTCTAAATATCATCAAGGAAAATAGGCACAAAAACAATCATAGAGCTTCAGATTGCAAAATTTTAACATGGTACTTCAAAACCCTTACTGTGTTTTTCAGTCCCAACACACTGACTAATACTCAATTTCAAGGCTTGCAAATTTTCCACCATCTTTCCTATTATTTAATTAGAAAAGGATTTTTTGTTGTTAGAGCTTGATTCTATTTCTTTTTTAAATGCATATTTCAGAGATGAGAAAAATCTCCTGCAAGTGCAAGGTATATAGTATTGTGTATTTGCTTACTTTCCTTAGTTTAAGATTACATTGGGAAGAGCTCTCCTCCATAGGTGAAGCAATGAGTGTCGAGTGGATGTTCTTTATGATTTCTGTGGCATTTTATTTTTTTTTACTTCTGGCAAAACCCAAAAAGAAACAATATCCGACAGTTGTAAGTGTTGTGATCGTCATGCACAGTTTTTTTGCACACCTTGACAGTCAATCTACAGCCAAATATTGCCACGTATCTAAATTTTTAGATGCGTGGAGCTGCATGCCTTTGAGGTATCGTCCATTCCATAAATAAAGAGGCTCATGAGCACAGTGCTAGATTAATCACAAAAGGGAACTGGAGCTGCATACCTTTGATGTCTTTTATTTCCCTTTAGAGTCCATCTCCATGTCTTGCTAGATTCTATCATATTTTTAGATATGGAAGGTGTCATAGAAAAACACTGGGGTGATTTGTTGACCATCTCAAGAGACTATGAATACGGGCATATCTGGAATATGTATTATGCATACGGGCCACCACAGGAACTGCAATTTTTTACCTATGCGGGAACCTTGTATGTAGCTAAACGCTTCAAATATCTAGACACTGTGTTTAATATGTACAAGGATGTGGTGAGCTATCTTCAACGGCAAGGAAAGATAGGGAGGCTCGTCCCTTCTTATAAAGATGAGTACTATATTATAACTATCTTTGCATCTGGAGCTGGGAGACAGAATATTTACTAAGGGTAAATGGTTATGCAGTGTAGATGTTCTTGTTTGGAGTAGTGTTTAATTGAGTACCATGTGTGGGTGTTTATGTTATACTTAAGTATCATGTGTGGGTGTTTTCGCCAAATGTTGAGGATAATGTCACAGTATTTAGTATTTATCCAGTTTGTGTTGTTAACTCTATGGTTAAAAGTGTTCGTAGATTTGGGTGTGATAATGATTGGCTTGATTAAATATGTGTGCACTTGTAAGATCTTCATTTTTGGGGGCTGCCTAATGCTCAGCTTTGACAGCCCACTATCTGTCTTTCTTACCAGCCCTGTTGCTATTCTCTATGTAAGCTGTAAGATATTCCACTGAATAAATAAAATGATCCTTCAAATTTGTGAATGGTTGGGCTAATTTCTGAATTCATTGCCTATGGTTCCACATCTGACAAAAAATTCCTCATCACTCTTCTTTGATCAATGTCCATATCCTATTTCACGGCTTTCCATATGCATTTACAACATTAATTGTAGGAAAAGTGACAGACCATAGGTGGCCCTAACTGAAGTGACATTTATAGGGCAAATATCTACTGCTGGAGAATTTATGACTTCATTGATCTCATATTGATCCACCTACTAGCCAGGTTGCCAAAGTTATGTTTTACTAAAATCACAGTTGAGAAGACCAATACAGATTCTTACTTTGCAGTTGACAAGATAGATATGGTGCGTAAATAGTTGGGTATAACATTCTATTTAAAGAGATTTCAATCTAGAAGATATCTGATTTGATCTGCATTCAATACATAAAATCAAACTCTAATTTTTTTGGAAAGACAAATAAAATGGACATTCACATGTTTGAATTCTTCTACAGGTAAACTACTTCGGTAAGGTCGAAAATGCCTATAAATGATTGGAAAAGAAAAGAAGTTGATCGTTCAATACCTCAAGTAGGACAATGGTTCGCAGGGAAAGCAATCAAAAACTAAGAATATAGATATCTAGAAAATTGTCCAACAATGGTCAAGACGATAAAATTGACGGTGCAGATTATTTACATGTGTAAAGTGGCATTAAATTTGATGCATTCCGACAGACACCCAGGATTGTTTCAATGGCAATCATTATCGTTTCCAGCAACTGGCACCATTGGATGCACAAATCAGGTTAGGGCTTTCCAAGAGGGAAATGCCTACGGCGTAAATATATTTAGATTTCTTTTATAAGAATTATTTATTTTTACAAAATGTAGTCTTGTTCCAAGTTCTTATGTAAATGTTATATATTTTGAAAAGTGGAGATCAAATCAAACAATTTTTTTGTCATACATACACTTTAGTATTAAAGAGTAAAATATTATTTTTTTTTATAAAATTATAACTTGAATAGCACATATTTATATTTGTCTTGATAAATCATATGCTTCTGAAAAATAGCATCCCATTTCAAGTTCTTATACATATATTATAGCTTCAAAAAGATGGATATCAAATGAAACATTGAAGTTATCACTTTTATTCTATTTCATCCTAATTGAACAAACATGAAAATGGAACATTTTGCCTTCATAATCTTTTAAATTACATTTCTAGAACTTTTATTTTAGTTCCCATTTAAATAAAGAATTCCTATTCATGAAAATCCACATGTCTCCCATTGAATCTTGCATGACATGATACATTGTAAGAGTCATGTTTAAGGTTTTGCATTCATCATTGACACAGGTCAACATAGGTATTGTTCTAAAGTTTGGTTCCTAAAATTTTGCACTATATTTATCTTTTTAATTTAGAGTTAGGAGTTAAAGATTGTTTTTAGGTTAGCACTATTTATGAGTACAACTCCATATGATAATACATTCTATATATTACATATCATTGTTAGTTCTCCAAATATAATATTTTTGACAAATCCATTGTCCTCCAAATATAATATTTTTGACAAATCGATTGATTTTCAATTATAGATAGGAATTATTTCTAAATTTGATAACTATTTTAGATGTTCCTTCAAATTTCATTATTTTTATTAAATTTAGAGCTCTTTTATATTTTTCTAGAAATGTGATGTATTTTTGTAGAAGAATTGCTAAACTTATAGATTTTCAAAATGTATTTGTTAGTTTAGTCTCTCCTCTAGCACCTTGCATGAAAATGCACCTCATTTTTATTATTGTTAAATTGTCAACTTCATACACATATTAGGAAGATAGTTTTGAGATCTACAACCTAGTGTGGCTTATTTTATTTGAATTTCATTATGTTTATTTTACTTTTCATGTTAATTATTCTTTCTCATGTGCATTATAATCACAGTATGGTAAAATGCCAAAGAATAATTGTTGGAGGATTTATGCATTGAATTTTTTCCTTAATGAATTGATATGAAGTTTGAATTTGATGAAGGGTACTCCCCTAGTAACCCAAACACACACAAAACAATAGAGAAATAAATATAAAATTACGAGAACCAAATAATTGCAAGAACATAAACACCTGCTTTCTATTATATTCAATGAAATGACATTATAATATTTAGAAAATAACATGTTATAGCCACATGGGCATTTTCATTACAATAATCTACAAGCCAGAGCCACCATATGCACCATCAAAACTTCTACTGGTAAACCCTATTTGTCTTCTTTATATTAGGAAGTTTAACCTCCCAAGAAGGTTCTAGAAATTGCACCCCCATTTTTGAGGTTGACCATCTTTATATTATTTTTCCCTACATTGGAATATGTTGAGAATATGCCCCCAAATGGGTTTCGACACTCATTAGAATATTTGAAGGGATTTTTTTCCTCCTGAAGTAGCACAACTTCTAGAGGCCATATCTTGTGAATCATATTAGCCAAATATAAATTATAGCCACTTTCCAAAAACTTAACAAAGTCCTCTACATATCCAACAGAAAAGCATCATCCTCGACAAGTTTTAAACCCCTTTTGAAGCCTCTAAGGCCTTCAAAACTTAGTTTAAAGTTTTTGTACCACCCTGTCTAAATAGAAAATTCAATATTGATGTAGCCAATGATAGAGAATCGCCAAACGAGTTGTCAAATCCTTGTAGCAAGAGTCAACACAGCAAAAAACAAAAAGATAAAATCAAGAACAACATGATTGGCATCCAAGCAACAAGTTTTATTAACTAGAATTTCTTTATACATACTGGGTTGTAAGGCCTTCCCAGTTTCAACCAAGTACAAAGATAACCTAACAAGAAAACCCAATCTAGACATAGTCCTAGATTTTCCTAAGTCTCAAAGCTATCCTCTAGCAGCTTCTCTACTACCCAACCCCTTTTCCAGACTTCTTCCACTTTAAATTTATACACATCCACCAATAGGTCGACCTCAACCAACTATTTTACATCCCAAGAAATGTTTTAGACCCAATCGCCCCAAACCCTAATTAAATACATTTAATCATTTTGCGAGGACCTATCCAACAAATTAAGTCAGTCACACATAGATCCACCTATGAAATCATGCCAATTAGCTCCACCAATCAAAACAATGACCACAACCTCAATCATTTGGTCAGTTAACTCCACTAAACCAGTGCCATGAAGAACAACAACAACCAATAGAGAAATAACATGATATCTCAAACTGCACCACGTCAAGAAATACGATCATAGAATTTGACTCTATGAATAGAAATGAACAAACCCTTTTCACTGCTCCTTCCCAACGTCACTACAGATTGACCGCTCACTAAATCTTAGCAAATTGTTTGAAACCAAAAACTCCTTTGTACATCCAGTCACAGAATCCAACATAAATCAAGCAAGGTAACTCCAAAAAAGTTGCGATCATACGAAAAGATTCCTAATGACTCCATTAACACCATATCATGACCATGCCTTCTGAATATCCATAGAACTCCACTGAGCTAGCAATCACTTAATCAATGACCAAGAACGTCACACTAGCACAAAAATTAGTAACAAAGATCCACCAATTAAAAAAAAATTGGATGATGCAAGATTACCAAGGACCCAGGATGCTCCTGCATCAAACATCTACGGTATAAAAAGATTTTCCATGATAACAACTCATGAAAATATGAAAGAAAAAGGAATGGTAATCTCATACTTATTCTTCCTCCACAAACCCTCCTCATCTGCAACCCACACTCCCCTCCTCCTATCATAAACCAGGTCTACCAAATGAATCAGATCCAACTCACAATTAGATCCAACCTTAGGCTCACCCCTGAGGTCTTCTCTCAACTCATACCATCTGCAAAGATTTAGATTCTTCACCTCCTTTTCCTTATCCATCAAAGGAATCAATCTACACTTCTTACCATCCTTCCCAATAGTAATTATGTTATGTGTACAGTCATGAACAACCTCTATGTCATACTGCCAAGTTCTACCAAGTAAAAGATGACATGCACTCATAACCACTATGTCACATAATATTGCATCTCTATAAGAACCAATGCAAAAATTTACCATGCATTGTTCCCTTACTTCCACCACATGATCATCATGAAACCAACCAACCCTATAAGGTCTTGGATGTCTAAGTCTCTTCAAACCAAGATTCTGCACCATCTCCTAGAAACTAAGTTTTCAGTGCTACCACTATCCACTATCACCTTAGAACACTTACCTCCAATGTTGCATTTGTTCCTAAATAAATTCTTCCAATGATAAGGTTATGCATCCTTATTCACCTCTGCATCCTTATTCACCTTCAAATTTTAGAGTATAGAAGCTTCCCCATTTTCAGGATCATTGTCTTCTTCACCAGCAAATGGTCCTCCTTCTTCACTCACACAAGAAACTCTCTTGTCTTCCTTACACTGAAAATCATTATGTCCTTTCAAGCCACACTTAAATAAAGTACCTCTAAAATCTTTACCACCATTACCTCCCTTAGGTTTAATCAGTTTATCTTTTACTTTAGCCACTTTATTTCCCTTATCACCACTAGTAGCTTTCTTCTCTCTTCCTCTAGAGTTATTTTGATGTTTCCTATTCAAATTGTATTTTGCATTTAGGGAATATTGGTAAGCCTCCTCAATAGATCCAATGCTCAGCATACTCATCTCATCCTAAATATTGGACCTTAATCCATTTGCATACCTAGCCACCTTCTCCTTAGAAATCTCCTTGTGACTAGATCGAATGGTTACCTTGTAAAATTCTTTGGTGTAATCCTTCACACTTAGGTCCTTATGCTTCAAGTTTTTCAACCTCTTGAATAACTCAAATTCATAGTCCTCATATATAAAATTACTCTTCAACTTTGCAACCATCAGCCCCCACCGAGTGATCTTCATTTCACCTTCCTCTTCCCTATCGCTCTGCAATTATTTCCACCACAAAGCTGCATGAACTTTCACCTTTGTCTGCACCTACCTTACTCTCCAATGGTCTTGAATATATTCTAACTCAAAGTGATCTTCTAAATCACCTATTGATGTAGGAGCATCCTAGGATTCTTGGAAACCATGGATCAAACTAAAATATGTTTTCTTTTTGGAGTTCGGTGGCTTGGAGGAGTCCTTGGTTGAGTACTTGGTTGTTTGGTTTTCTGTTGATCATTGGTTGATTGACTTGGTGACTCAGTTACTATTGGTGACTCGGTTCCACCAAATAGTCTTTGTGTTTGGTGATGTATTCTCAGTTGTTTCACCAATTGGGTTTTGTTGGCTCAATGGTTTCACCGACTGGTTCATGATTGGCTCAGTTCTATTTCTCCGACTGGTCTTTGTTGGATCAGTTCCATTCCCATTGACTAGGTTTTATTTGTTAGATCTTTAGGCTGACTTGTGCATTTAATTTTGATCATGGAATTAATGATGGATCTCCCATTGGGGATTGTGTGGACCTAAATCTAGGTCATTAGTTTCTCCAATGCTAGTTTATTGTGGATCATTTGGCCAACCTGTTGGTTGCCTCTTGTATTTATGTAGTTCTTTTTTATTTATTGGAGGGGCAGATCTGAGTGTTAGATCTAAGAAGTTGGATAGTGATTCTTATATCATGGTAGAAGTTAAATGACCTAATGCTTGCAGAAGATCTGTGATAGATCTTAGTGTGACTCTTTTTAATTGGTCATAATCGGGAAGGCCTTACAGCCCGACATGTTGGATGTAACTTTTGTTTGATGATAATAAATATCTTATATTGGTTCCTATCCCTATGTTATTTTTTCTTCTCTTCTTGTTGTTGGCTACAAGTCTGGATGTCTCTTTTGAGATCTCTCCGGTCTTGACTGCATTAGATGGTATCAGAGCTAAGTTTCAATCACTTGAGGAGGAGATAAGTTTTTAGTCACTGAAGACTGGTGGATTGAAGATGCCTCTAAAGAAAACCCTCGAGATCACCAAGGAGGAACCTAAGGAGGAATTAAAACTAGAAGATTTTAGATCTTTGCAGAGACAAGTGTAAGATCTACAAGAGGAGTTGCGAAGAAAGAATGCATCTAAAGAAAATTGAGATAGCGGTGAAGAATCTGAGGAAGAAGATCATTTCAAGGAAGCTGTAGAAGATTTTAGAGATCTAGAAGAGACTATATTTATGAGAGCTATGTCTAAGATTGGGAAAATACCTAAGATTGAAGTTTCTACATTTGTTGGAAGCCTTTGGCCAAAGGATTTGATCGATTGGATTAATGATATGGATGAATACTTCAAGTATGAGGAAGTGGAAGGTCTTAATAGAGTTCAATTTGCAAAGATAAAGCTTAAAGGTCATGCAAATATTTGGTGGAGAGAAGTTCAATTGGAAAGTAGTAGGACAGGAAAAGACAAGATTACTAGATGGAACCGAATGGTTGAAAAGTTGAAGAAGCAATTCATCTGGTGGATTATGAATTGAAGATGTTTAAGAAGATGCAAGGATTGAAGAAGAAAAACAAATTGGTGCAAAAGTATACCAAGGAGTTTTATAGAATCCTGGTTAGGACTAGTCATTCTAAACTGATAAAGAGTGTTAGAATGAATTTAGAATAACTGAGAGGGGAGGGGTGAATCAGTTATCCTCAAGTCTAGATGTAGCAAATAAAACTTTCTATACTTTAGATCTACTGGGTAGCAGTAGCATAAAACAATAACTTTAATCATGCAGTTTACTGTCAATTGAAATTAGCTTGTAGTAACATAACAGTAAAGAAAACTATAAGCATTCACACAAGTTGACACAAGTATTTAACGTGGAAACCCAATATGGGAAAAACCACCAGTAACATGCTACCAAGTTTTCACTCTTTTGAAGTGATGCCCTGTGAGGAGCCAACCCTATGAAAGGTTACAATAACACACTGCTAGGTGTGACCTGGTTAGAGGAATTAATCACCCTGTTAGGAGTGGCCTTGTTAGAGGACTTGGAACATTCCAATCTAAATGTCACCTTGTTAGAGGATTTATACAAATGATTGTTAAGTCAACCTTGTTAAAGGATTTAACTGATACAATGGTAAGAAAGTAATCAGCAATTTGTGATTTGATACATACAACTTACTTTGCAAATTTAGATCCAATTATAGCTCTGATGTTAACTTACTGGATAGCCTGCATTGTCATTTCAATCTTCTGATCTGCTTGGAAATCCGTCAAGCAATCACACATGCAACTTTTTGCTTCTGCATTTTTGCCTTCTCTGCTAGATCATGCTAAACAGTAAATCAACTATGCTAACCTTTTGCATACACATTCATTCATCCGCTCTACATAATGAATAACCCCTAAGGTTATCATATACCTTTCTGTCTAGGTCAGATAAATCTTTTGCCACTTAAACAAGATCGTAGATCTTAGGATAGGTCAGATCCAACGGATCATTCTATCTTTGCATTACATTTACTTCTCCAAAGTAGTCTCTAATTAAATATTGAAACCATGCATTAATAACAGTTACCCATACATTAAATGACATGGATCAATCTTTAATTAACATTACATATCCCAATAAGATCAACTACGTCGGCCAAAGATCTCAAAACTCATCATTAATCCAATTATTGTAAGTTGGCCAACATCACTATTTCCACTCGACAATTTCAATGGTGCTCGGCATTGAACAACTTATTGCTCGTCACAAGCAACTTTGCTCGGCAAAGAATAGCCAGATAAACTTTCTTTGAAAGATAAACAACTAATTAATTTTCCAGAGTGCCAACTAATCAAGTACCCTTTGAATTTCCTTAACTCAACCATTCACTTGGTCTTCTTTTTAAATCTTCTTCATCAACAATAGATATGGTACTCAAATAGATAGCAATAGTCTCACCAGTAAAGGTTTGACATCAATAAAAAAAATAACAATTGCTTGCGATGTCACTTTCCAACAATCTCCCTCTTTGGCATTGATGGAAACACAAAATATTAAAACAATGATTTAACAAGCATAGTTACCAACCAATCCAAAAATTCCCCTATGTTCCTTGATATGAATAAATCTTCATTAATGTCTTTAGCTTTGTTCTGATTCGTATCTGTAAAATATTTCTCCCTCTATGTCTATAATCACACTTTAATCATCTATGTCTAATCATCTATAGACTCCCTCTGAGTAGATAATCACTTCAATGTTTTCAATAGTAACTTCTGCCTCTATGTAATCTTTCTCTCTTTGTAATTTCTCTTTCTCGGCAATCTCTTCCTTCACTTCTTCCTCTTTATAGGTAATCTCTCCCTCTTTGACAACAATGCCAAAGATGTCATTATCTTTATCATGTAGATCTTTAGTATCATGTTGATCTTGTCATCTTCAGTATGACTAATTTTTCTTTTTTGTCCTTGTTCATCTTCACAACTTTAGCCAACATCCTAAAGTGTGACTTACTGTGCATCAATGTGTCTGATTTTCTGAATGAAATATTTGATGCAATAGTACCATACAGAACTTAATTATCCTCAGTTAGGGTAATCACCCCTAATTTACCTTGTAGATACTCATGAGCATCCTTGGGTAGTGCTTTTGTGAATATGTCTGCTAATTGTTCTTTAGTGTTCACATAATCCAATCTCACTTCTTTATTCTGAACTAGCTCCCTCAAGTAATGA
>MU223065.1:507725-527720 GCA_018584345.1 Thuja plicata | reverse complement strand
ATTAAAGTTTAAATTGGATAAAAATTTGAGGCCACTGATTCACCCCCCCCCCCTCTCAGTTATTACTAACATTTCTTTCTCTCACATTTTGAGTACTTTCTAAGTTCTAATTTTTCCTCCTTTCAGCTTCTCTCCAGTAACAGGTTATTTGCATGCAGATATTCTTGGCGTTCTGTGGATTTGTATCTCTCAAATCCTACATTGTATCAAAATCGTATTGTTGCTGCATGTTCTGGTGTTTTCTGAAGCAGTGATTCAAAGGAGAAAACCTCAGCTTTTTAGAGGTTTTTTTCGTCAATCTAGGGATAGAGTTTTTTTGGTGCACTTTGGACAAAAAATGACCTCACGGTTGAGTCTAGAAGTCCCAAAAACCCCTATTTTGATATAAGGCACAACATATTTGTCCTACTGTACCTTTGGAGAAATTTGTTTGGCCTCCAAGGCTGTTTGGGCATGATTTTCATAAATAAATTCAAAAAAATTCAAAAAATTCAAAAAAAAACTAAAAAACTTGGTTTTTTTGGTGCAGCCAGCCCGCAACCAATGTGCAGCCATAGCCTGGCCCTCCCACAGTCAGCGCACTGCCCCAACACCACCACAGCTGAGGCACCACCAGACTACCACTGGTGATCCACCCATGGGCCACCATCGCTGCAACACCGCACGGGAGCCACCGGCTCGCCGCCATAGCATCACCCACGCGCCACCAACAGTTGGTGACGTCTGCTTTCTGGATGCTGACATCATCCTCCAATGACCAGATTTTTTTTCCAACGGCTGAAATATTTTTCTGGTGTGACAACCTGGTGATGGTCAAATGACAGTCAATTTTTTTCCATGGACGGGAAATGGCCATTTGGACGTCAAATTGTTTGCAGTGACTGGTTTTTTCCAGAGGGCTCTGCACTCTGACCTCCTATCGGTCTTTTGGTCATAACTTGAGCATATGGTAGTGTTTTTCAGAAAATGAGATATTGCTGGAAAGCTCTTTCTGAGCCGGAGACCACCACATGGGTTTTGGATGCACATTCGATCATTTGAGTACCTTTTTCAGTGTCAAAGTTGTGGCTTCTCAAAAGAGTTTGATCTAAATGCAGTAAGGTCAGATTTCTCAATTTTTTTTTAAAAGAGTTATCATGGGTTTTTCTACTCACCCTTATGTTGTTATTCTGGAACAGGATAATTATTAGTCATGGGAAAAGGGTATACTTACACATTTTAGGTGGCTTAATTTTTTGCCTTATTTGTATGATCTCATACCTAAACCAACCACTTCAGAGGGAAAATTACCATGGGATATTATTAGCTATCACATAGTAGGACTTATATTGTCTAGTGTTGATCATGACACTGTATTGGCTATATCATACATTGATTGTCCTCACCCACTTTGGACACGTCTTTGAGAGATCTATGGAGACCCTAATCTCTCTTCATTCCCACAGAATCCTACTTCAGATTATCTCATACCCATTGCTTGGAGAGAGAATACACCCTTTGATCATGACACTTGATCATGACACTTTAGAGGGGCTTGAGTATTTAGACACCCTTACATCTTCTGATGGATCAGAGACTTGTTTCATAGTTCCTAGTATTTATTTTTCTTA
Source organism: Thuja plicata (assembly GCA_018584345.1). NCBI lineage: Eukaryota > Viridiplantae > Streptophyta > Pinopsida > Cupressales > Cupressaceae > Thuja > Thuja plicata. The sequence continues at coordinate 526,110 of MU223065.1, read as the reverse complement.
TTAATTAAATCATGTTGATTTAATTAGTTAAGTTATTACTCTTTAGTGCTTAATCTTTCTCTTAGGTGCATTAATAATTAATTCTTTTATTAATTATTAATTTGTAACCTAGCTTTTTTAGGATTTAGGGTTTTGTTCACCTTTATAGGTTGAACCTTGTAATTCTTTTATCAATAATTTAGAATACATTTTTGCTCTCACATTTTGAGTACTTTCTGAGTTCTATTTTTTCCTCCTTTCAGCTTCTCTCCTATAACAGGTTATTTGCATGTAGATATTATTGGCATTTTGTGGATTTGTATCTCTCAAATCCTACAAATTCATCATTACATGATTCATCTATACTCTTAGGTTCAATCTTGGAAATCAAACAAATCTCTTCTCTATTCAGGATTAACCTTCTTCTGATTTTTACACCTTCATTTCTATCACCTATTATCTCATCTTTAGAATGATTCATCCTTACATACCTTAGTGCCTTAGGATTCACGTGAATACCTGATTCTTGATCTTCTTCTTTATTCACTGGTTCATCATCATCATCTTTAATTCTAGGAGAAATCTACAATTGGTTCTATGATTGAGCTTGTGTTCCCTAGCTTACATTGACATTTTCATCATCAGAATCATACTCAAAAGACCTAGCTTATCTCTGATTATGTTGGGTCACAAATAACATATTGGAAGGAAAAAAAGCTTTCCAAGCTATATTATCAATACCCTCCAAATTGATATGGCCAACTGACGGGATTCAACCATAAGTTAATCGCAATCCCCTATTTCTTTAGGCTCTGCAAAACCTAGGCAAGTGTACCCACTCTCAATAATCTCTCTCAACTTTGAGCTTTTTATAGAATATATGAATGATTCCCTTCCAAACTCATTAACTTAGGGTGGAAAATACTAAATTACAAGAGCAGAGACCTTTAATGTTTCACTAATACTATCTTACTGTTATCTTCCCTTCCTAAAAGTAAATAAAACTTGTTTTAAGAATTCAAATATTTTCTTGCTTCCTTCAACATTAATAGGCCAGTCCCTTATCCAATTGGGCAAAGGTTAACTTCTTTGAATTCCTAATGTTCTCTCTAAAAGACAATACCGCTAAGGAAGGTGATTGATATTAGAAGTCATCCCAATGTGGATGAAATGAACCTGTAATATGAATTTGTCTAACTGAATTTAATCCTATCAAAGGAACCAGTTAAATAGAAAATACAAGGACAACACATTTCTTATGTCTCCTATTTGATTCAAATTGATACTATAGAATATCAAATAACCACACAAGTTTTGAATATAACAACCAATTCATGAATTGATTATGACAAAGAAATGAATCCAAAAAACTTTATTCATGCATTGGACAAGAAAACAGGGTATTATAAAAAAGCAATTACACCATCTATTTCCTTTTTAATTTTGATTATTTTCTAATTTATACTATGTGATTGTAGTTTCCCTCCAAAAGGGAAGCAACAAGATTCAAATTGTTTACATTCACGCCTTTTAAAATTTACTATCCCTGAATAACCGAAAGTAGACAAAACTAAAGACATACACAAAAAAAAAAAAAAAATCCACCAAAGCTACAAAAAGACAAAACATAAATTCACTCAATTCTTGAAGAATCAAGCAGTTCTCTTAGTGCTATCCACTACTGACCCAAAATATTCTTTGGCCCAATCAAAAATTTGTGCGAAGTATGATCATTGGTGATGTAAGATGTCAAGTAATGTGAGAAGGTTCTTTCTCCACCTATTACCTACAATAACCCTGAACTTGACTACAAATTTGGAGAGCCTATTTTCCAATTTGATTACCCTATCCACAAAGGAATTGAACTGAACCATAGAAAAAATCTGATCCTCCTTTAGATGACTGATATAATTAATACGTTATCATTTCATACTACCAAGGAACTTTGAAATGCGAAACCCTATTTTTTTTCCAAATTGCAAACTCACCTTTTATTCACTAGCGAAATAATGCTTAGCGCTATTTTGGATACATCAACTTTTGTTGATAGAGAAATAGCACATGTCACTATTTCGGAATCCTTTAGATGTGACTATGAGAAATAGCGAAAAGTTATAACTTTTTGATTTTGAAAGAATATTTTTGAGGAACATTGAGGAAAATAAAATATTTTTCATGGTCCCACCAGATTAATCTCATCAACTCTGACATTAGAACTTTCAACAATATTTCCCAATATTTTGTTAAAACATTTGTAAGCTTTTCTTACAGTATGATCCCTTTTGGAACTGGCTATTGTTCCATCTACCATGCTTGATATTTCTCCTCTTGTGTGTTTTCCACCTTCCCTAAACACTATAGAACGAGATGGGGGGAAGGTGATATGCTTGACTAGATTGTCTTGTGCAGTGGATTTTACATATTTGTCTATCGTAATCTATTTCTTGTTATAGGATTTGTTTAGATTTCTTTAGACGAACCTTGTTTCTTCATTGGCGCAAGGTGATAGAGGAATCGATATGGTGTGACATTCCTCTATTTGTATTTCACTTGTTCTATATGTTGTTACATGTTATATCATGCATGTGTTAATGTTCATAAATGTGCCTTTGTGTTGTCTAATTGGGGATAATGCAAAATAGTAGCTACCAATTATTTTTTCTCTTCGTGATGTCGACCCAAAAAGACCCTTCTTTGTAACTCTTACATGAGATTCTTCCATTGTGCTTGCATTTCTACTACCTTTGGGGTATGATGACATTTCATTTTGATATAATATCTCATGTATTATCATATGATCATACTGATCCTAGAGTTATTAGATCCCTTCAGTGCTCTCTTTACTTATATGTTCATTTCCTTTGATTTGTCCTGTCTTAGGGCCATCTCATAGTGAAAACATTTATTATGGGTGCATGTATGATTTATTAAATCCATTTCTCGTTAAGGTGTTTGCAATCTCTTTAACATGGGGGCATACACTCCACTTCATGTTTCACATTTTTCACACATGTACACAATGATTCAATGAAATCAATCTTTTGGATTGCCAAGGAGACAATTATTTCCTTGTGTTCATCCTTCCATTGGATCCCTTAACTGAGATAATTATATTTTTAAGGATTGATCCTCCTTTCTTGACCCCTTAATAGAGATAATGCTTTCCTTATTGACTGATCTTTTCATTTTTCTTGAACCCTTAATGAAGATAATGTTTTTCTTAAGGATTGATCTTCTTTCCTTGATCCCTATGGAGACAATGCTTTCCTTAGGTCTGATCACACTTGTCTGATCCCTTAATTGAGACAATACTTTCCTTAAGAACTGATCATCTTAGATAGATTGATTAGCATAACATAGCATGCTAGACCTTCAATGTAGTATTTTGCAGTTCTTTCCTTTCATATGATCCATAGTAAGGGAATCCCTTACTAGGATAATGATCATGGTTCTCTCTTGCTTTCTCTGTATTTCTTCTCTCTTCTGAGAAATGCCTCTCTTATCTTGATTTCAGATTTAATGAAGACTTGAGTCACTTGGGGGCTTGATGAATATTTGTATCCTTGAACTTGATAAGATTGTTCTTATGTATTGGTCTACTTTACCATGAGCATGATCTTGTCTCATAATCCCGCTAAATTAGGGGATAAATGCATGCTCCTAAAAAGTTAACACTCGTAATTGGATGCTTTAGGACCTATTAGACCCCATATTGGTGATTTTAAGATCTGAATGTTTGTTATGCTTGATCCTAGAAATTTCATTTTCTTCCTTCGCTCATATTCACTCTCCTTGATCTACCATTGAAATTTGATCCCATTCTCTACAGGACATGTCCTTGCAACACATCGCCAATGGTGACCTGTCCCTGGAATTGCGGGCCCAAACTTTCCCCGAGACCTGATGTTGAGGTCCTATTATGATATTTTCATTTGTGGTTAGCATGGATTAAATTTGAATCCTAAAATAATGGATTTATTATAATAATCACTTAGAACTCATTTTGAAATAAATTCATGATCTATAAATTTGGCAACCAAGCTATCATTATTTCAAGAAAGAAAAGAGAAATTGGATTCAAGATTTGAAGGCAAGCATCCAAGATCAAGATCTCCAAGTTTTCAATTCTTCAAGATCATTCAAATCCAAGGAAGTGTTCTCCATTTGATGCAAGCTTCTCTCCCATGATGGCCAAGTATAGGAATTCTCAAATAAAGTAATAAAATCAATTTCTTCCATCCACATTCTCTCTCTTCTTTGCAAGTGATTATCAAGCATATATATTCAAGATCTAGGAGTGGAAATCATAGATCTATGTATTTATGAGGGAATCCTTGATTCTCCATTAAATTTGAAGGTTAACTTTTTGGATTCCATGCACATTTCAAGCATCTTCATGGGTATGAGCGATTTCTACATCTAGCCATGAGGGCTTATGCAAATTAAATATATTATTTGTCTTTCTATCTACTTTCCTTTATGCAATTTCATTTCATTTCTAAGATTGATTCTTAAATAGGGGTTTGACCAAGGAAAACCACTTGCCAAAGAGTGTCATCACATAGCCACTATCTTGGGTTACCCTGTTCTGGTCTCTCTAGACCTTGGCCCCCAAAGTGAGACTCATGTGGAACCGAACAGTCCTTTCAAAAAGACAAAGAAGTTCAATTTGTTGGAAATATATAGTGTGCCTAGTGATTGAGAAGGGGTGGGGTGAATCAGGAACCAATAAAACTTAATCCACAATTAACTTGAATGATTAACATGCATAGAACTCAAAGTAAAGAACACATAACTCATAACACAATATTTGGTTACCCAAAAACCTTCCAAAGAAAGTAAAACTTGGGTGGGGATGATACCCAAAATATTTAGTACTGTAGTAATAAATTTAGCCGGTTAAAGCTTACAATGACCACTTATGATGGTCTTCCCTATTAGGAGAATAAAAAGTACTTGTTAGGTCCACCTTGTTAAATGATTTAATACAATAAAAAATGTAGTGCAACTTTGTTAAGAGATTTAGAGAAAGGACTGTTAGGTCCACCTTGTTAAAGGATTTTGCTGATCCACCTGTGAGAATGAATCAGTTTTTGATCTGCTCTATGCAATTGTAATTGTTGATAATGATCATTTGAATATAATTGATCACCTGATAGTGATAGATGAGTCTCTACTGTCCAAAATACTTCTGCACTTAGTTAATCTTCTTTTTGCATGTCTTCTGCACATATATTCATCTTACAAAACTTTCTACTTACTAATTACAACATTCACACACTTGATTAAACAAGTTATCTTACATATATATCATATGAAAATATACAACACTGAAAGTCAGCTTCCAATTACAAAATAATATATAACAATATACCATGTCGGCCTCATAACTGTCACTCGGGTCATATTGTCACTTAGGTGATACTGTCACTCGGGTGACTCAGAATGTCTTAAGTGTTTTGGCACTAATTGACAATATGTCTTGCCATAGGGTCTACAATCTCCCCCTTTGGCATTAGTGACAAAAACACTTTATCATTGATTTTTGCAACTGTTAAGTCAAAAGCTCCCCCTTACTAACTACTCGGGTTTTGACTCTGTTCTTATGTTCGAGTCTGACTTGCTCTATTTTTGTAATTTTCAAAACTGTTTTGTAAAGTATATTTTCTCCATAATATATACTAAGCACTATGTATACTATACAATATACAATGATATCCTTTTCCCCCTTATTTTTGACAAAATGCCAAAATTGTATTTACACAGTGATCCCAAAGTAGGATAGGAAGTCACTATGTACCTTCATAATTTGAGATAAAGTGTTGTCCCAATTCTCCTGTAGTATCTTCAATATATGTAATTCAATTTTAAGTTCTCCAGACAACTCCACCATAGTTTTAGCAATAGAGAAGTTGTTGTCGTGTAGGAGTGTCTTGGCATGTGCAATACATTTTTGCATGGTCTCCATGTGAGGTAGGAGTTGCATATGTATCTCTGTGAGGGACTCTCTATTTCTTGCTTCTTCTTTCAATAATTCAGCATGAAGTCCTGTTAGATACTTGATTTTTCAGAAGTGAGCTGAACTGGTGCTCGGGTTAGCTACTAATAGCTTTGCACTTTCCTTCATGTCACTATCAACCTTTTCTAACTTATCTTTGTTCGGAGTGGTAAATTTGGAGGAGTCACTCAACTTTACAAATAATTCTACCACATTGGCTACATCAGTTTCAAGAGTGTTGATGGTGTTAGTTAGTTGCACCTGATCAATTGCAATCTTCTTTGCAATATTTTCAAGAACCTTGCTCTCAAATTTCTTCTCAGCCTTCTCTAGTTTATTCTCTTGACCATTCATGTCTGTATTGAGCTTATGGACAATGTCAACAATTTGATCCAATATTGTTTCAGTCTCATTGACCTCAATCTGTAAAGCATCAATGAATATGCTTTTGATGTTTGTGAGTATCTTATTCCTCTTTCTTTCCCTCCTGAGCTTTTGTTGTGTAGCTCTTTTTATCCATAGCTCGCCCAAAATTTCCATTTTCTCTTTAAAAAGATTAGATTGATCCTAGTTTGGAATGACAATCTCTTGATCAAGATCAATCTCACCAGTGTTTATTAACTTTTATTTTCCCTTTACCTTGGGACTCGGGGAAGGAATAAGTTCCTTGTTGTTGCTTTCCTCAACCTTTCTATCAGTTTTTAGTCCCATTAGGTCATTGACCTTTATTGCATCAGATGATGGTGTACCAATTGTTGGACTAATGTTAACTGATGAATCAATACTGGCAGTAGAGATATTTACCTCATCCTTCTATGACTTGTGCATGCTTGTCTCAGTATTGATTGGAACCTATTGCTCAATTTCTACTTGGTCTAATGGTTCTTCAGTCTTTTCCTTGCTCAAAAGTATGATGTTCTGAACTGGATATTGGGCCACTGATGCCATTACCTCAACTGCTATATGTTCAGCATCTAACTCTTCAATAGTTTGTACCTCAGGTAGAGTATCATCCATCTGATCTGTACTCAGATTTATGTTTTGTCATCATCAACTTTCTTCTCAAAGATTGTTTTCCACACTAATGTGGCTCACTTCACTACATCTTCAATGTTCTTATTCAGAATCTAAAATGTTCTGAATCTGGGTGTATTATTGTTTTCATACCTTTTTAGAGTTTCCTTGATTGCTTTGCCCTTCATTGCAGGCATAACTTGCTTAAGTGTCTCTTCCCTTATCTCCTTTTCCATTCCTACTGCATTTGACCAGGGGATAGAGATTTCCTTGAATAAATCTTTAGTCATTTAACTCTTGAACTTGGAAGGGTCATATTTCCATTTGGCCATCTTCTCAACAATTGCTTCTTCAATTTGCTTATTTTCTTCTTTTGATCGGGAAGAGTAGTTGAGTGATTTTACAAAGCTCATTGATCTACCTTCTTTAAATGCCTTAATCTTCTATTCAAGTGAAGGTGGTGGTTTCTTGAAAACCACAGTATCATCTTTTTTTTCTTCATCATCACTATTTTTTCCCAAATTAAGCTTTCTCGTGGACTTTCTCTGTGTGAGAACAGGGGTAGGAGCCTTTTTCTATTTAGGTGTTGCCTTCCTCTTCTTCTAAGGAGGTTCAACTTTAGTTTCTTCCTCTGATTGGATAAACATTTTTTCAACATCTTCCTCTTTAGTGGTGGCAAGGGAGTCCAAGCTCTTGCCATACTTTTTCTTAAATTTGTTTATCCTTTTCTCTCCTCTTTTCAATATCTTAGGGATTTCAATTTCTATGGAAACTATTGTTTGCCTCCTCATATGTTCCAAAGTAAGGTGCCTTTGGATTAGCAAGTTCAATAACAAGAGCTTCTATGATATTCTTAATATCATCTATATTGACTTCATAAGAGAGAGGCTTCACCCATGCAATCCTAGGTCTCACTGCTTGATTATATACCTTGTCACAGTCAAGTAGGAAATAGATATCATATTTATAGTCTTCTACTAGTTGCTTGGGGATTCTATATCTACTCTGCATTCTTTGTTTGAAGTTTTCAAAGTACCCATCCATGATACTATCAAAATTATCTCCTAATTTTGTTATATAGTCATTGATCTGGTATATGACTGGCATATCCTTCTTCCATACTACTTTACCCTTAGAAGGAAAGAAATTTTCAACATAAAATAGTATATAGATCAAGAGTGAACCAAACTTACAAGAATTAGTCTTTGATACCCAGATGCTCTCCATATTCTTGCCCAATTGGATGAGTTGAAGTTCTGCAAGGTCAAATACCATGTTCTTTTTTATAACTTTGTAGGCTAGGTCAACAGCTTCACACGAAACATTGTTGGGTCAACTGGAGCTGTATATTTTGTGAGCAATTACATGGATGCCAAACTTTAATTAATTATCACTTACTCCATTCAATCTCATTCCTCTGCCATCCCACTCTGCAAGAGTCAGTTTTCCCAAATCATCCCTGTTTAGGGTTTTGGTGGCCTTAGGTTGGTCAAGCATGGGAAAGCCAGTGATACGGTGTATCATATGCTTTATAATCTCTACTGGTTTATCCAACCATATTTTCATGTTGTGAACATGACTGAGAACATACCTAACCCATTTCACCTGGAAGTTCTTTGGCATATGTGTGATGTGCGTTAAACCCTTGGTCTCAATGTTTTTGTGCTCAGGCTTTAAATTCCCATCCTCACATAATGCATCAAATGCTTGGTTCATTTCCACATCTCCAAGTTCCTGTAGCTTGCAATGATAAAAACTATGAATTTCATTTACCAGTAGTACCCTCAGAGGAATCAAAGAGTGAGCTCCCATCGGGTCTCAGGATACAATTTGAACACGGGGGGATCACAAACTGTATTCCTCACCAACAAATCTTCGAACCCTATTTTGCCTTGCTGCTGGAAGTGGATGCCATATCTTGATCGGACGAATTGCTCAAATTTTTCTCTGGAGTATAAAATTTCTCTATGCTGCCAAGTGCTCTGAATGCTCTGTGAATTGAACACTTTGTGCATAATGACCTTCTTAACTCTTCATTTATAAGAGTTTTAACCATTAGGGTAAAACATTAAATGTTCCATACAGAGTAGTTGGCATAACTCAGGCGTAACTATGATTTACTCAGAAGCTTGGGTGTAGCTATTCTTCACAATTACCAATATGGCCCAACTCAGCTCGGGTAAGCCAGAGTGGCTCGGGTGTAACTTGTAATCTGACTCGAGTAGTACTTATGATGTGTCCTATATGCATCAATATGTGGATTTGGACTGCTATCTTATTTGAAACTGGTGTATTACATCTTGAATTGCATAGTTCCAGTCATCTCCTTGAATTTATTCTGTAATGGTAGATCCACCCAACTCATTGTTATGGGTGTCAGTGGATCCTTCATTTTTTTGGTCTGAATTGTTAGAAGACTTTCTTACCCATTGCTTGTTCATCTGTGTTCTGATTTCAGAGACTTTAGCTTTCCCATTTTTAAAGCCAGTATCAACTTTTTCTTTGTTCATACATTTTATGCCTAGATGTCTTCTGCCTAGATGTCTGAGTTGCTTGCATACATAGCATCTCTTGGTAGGATCTCTTTTTCTGAAATGATTCTTTACATATTTTGCACCAATCTATCCATATTCACCACAATGAAAACATTTGTACCATGTGTTGTAATCCCAACCAAAAATTGCTTTAGCTAATTGCTCAACAGGATTCCAGTTCTTTGTTCTACACTCGGAGGATTTGTGACCTTGTTTGTTACACTTGTAGCATTTCCCTTCAAACTTGTTTTTCTCTTTGCATTCACCTTCTCTATGTCCATGTTTGTTGCAACGGTAACATTTTCCATTGAATCTTGATTTTTCATTGCTCCAACATTTATTTGATGTGTGTCCTAACTTGCCACAATGATTGCATGAAGGCTTGTTGTTCCTCTTTGCTCCTTGTTGAGAAGTTTCACCTTGTTCAGTATAACCTAATCCAGTCTGTCCATTATGTCTGAATTTTGTTGTTTGATCTATGTTTGTTTGTGAAATAGTTACATTCACATTTTATTGCTTTTCAGTATTGAGTTTACTCTGCAGTCTGTCATTATTTGTCCTCAAATTGATAACTTCGTGTTTTGCATTATTGAGTTGATTTACCAAATCAGTTTGCTGAATAGACAAGAGATGGATTTCATTGTCTTTTTCTTCTAGCCTTATACTCAGCAATCTTTTGTCTTCTTGTGTTGTATTCTTGTCATCTTCTGCTTTGTTCTTCTGTTCTATGACTTCACATATCCCGATTGAATGGATTTCTTGTTCTCTTTTCATTTTTCTTATTTCTTCATGTAAATTGAGATTCTTTGCAAGTAGGTCTTCAATGGTTGCATCAGCTTCTTCTGAGCTTTTGTCTTTGCATATTTTTTCAATACTTTCTCCTATATAGTTTTTTTCATTCATTTGTACTACTAGTTCTTTTCTTCATTTAAGAGAGAGAGAGAGAGAGAGAGAGAGAGAGACCTACTCCTTTAGTTTCTTAACCTAATCCATGGCTACATTAAGATCTATCTTCTCATTCTCAATGGCTTTCTCCAGTCTATAGGTTTCCATCCTTTCTGATCTTTTCTCAAGTTGTCAAACTTCTGATAAGAGAACCACTGCTCTGATACCAATTGTTGGAAATATATAGTGTGCCTAGTGACTGAGGGGGGGGGGTTAATCAGGAACCAATAAAACTTAATCCACAATTAAATTGAATGATTAACATGCATAGAACTGAAATTAAAGAACACATAACTCATAAAACATTATTTGGTTACCCAGAAACCTTCCAAAGAAAGTAAAACTGGGGTGGGGATGATACCCAAAATATTTAGTACTACAGTAATAAGTTTAGCCAGTTAAAGCTTACAATGACCACTTCTGATGGGCTGCCCTGTTAGGAGCATAAATAGGACTTGTTAGGTCCACCTTGTTAAAGGATTTATTACAATACAAAATGTAGTGCAACTCTATTAAGAGATTTAGAGAAAGGACTGTTAGGTCCACCTTGTTAAAGGATTTTGTTGATCCACCTATGAGAATGAATCAGTTGTTGATCTTCTTTGTGCAACTGTAATTGTTGATAATGATCCTTTGAATATAACTGATCATCTGATAGTGATATATGAGTCTCTGCTATCCAAAATACTTCTGCACTTAGTTAATCTACTTTTTGCATGTCTTTTGCACATATATTCATCTTACAAAACTTTCCACTTACAACATTCACACACTTGATTAAACAAGTTATCTTACATATATATCATATGCAAATATGCAACACTGAAAGTCAGCTTCCAATTACAAAATAATATATAAAAATATATACTATGTCAGCCTCATCACTGTCACTCGAGTCATACTGTCACTTGGGTCATACTGTCACTCAGGTGACTCAAAATGTCTTAAGTGTTTTGGCACTAATTGACAATATGTCTTCCCATAGGGTCTACACAATTATGTCAATCTTAATAGGCATATTCTCCCACTCCCATCCTTAGCTTATACTAGTACTCAAGGCATGGGCGAGGTAGCACAATTACCTTATTTAATGTTTATCCTTCCCCCCAATTTATTTATTAGGTTATCGCTTGGTTAGAAAACTCATCAATGGGTTAAACTAGTTTGGCCACTTTCGGCCCCGGCCCCCATTGCAAGAAACTCTCCCAATAATGCTCCTAGAAAACCCTATGCTCTAAGTTAAAAACCAAAAGATAATAAAAAATCTAATAGCAATAAATAAAATCCTAAAGGTTAATCAAACCCAACGAACCGAAAAATAGAGTTGGAGCATAGAAACTCAAGATCATCAAGGGATTCTACAATATCATCATAACAAGGAGGACATCAGAACAAAATCATACACAACATAATGAGAATCTCATAGGAACATCACTAGGTTCCCATGTCATTTCAATAATCCAGAAACAACATAGCTCCCACATATGCCCTCTTTAGATCCATTCCATCAATATAATGGTACAGTCATCATCAAACCCAAGAGCATAAAATAGACCCTCCTATAACCTCAATTACACAGTTGGGACTCAAATCAACAAGTAACAACACATGATAAATCAATCGTAAAATGGACATGAACACTTAATCATCCAAGCAACAAGAGGAAATTATAACATCAAGATAAAACCTTGGCCTCTGTTATTTAACTAAATCCAAACATCAACCCTCAACTCCTCTACCACAACAACAAGAACAAGTGAAGAATCCCACATCAATACTAGAACATAATTTACACTTGTAACACCTTATACTTATCCACATAACCACTACAAGGTCCTACCTATCACAACATATCTAAATTCTAATTCATAGTTGTGTAAAAATTCAAAGATGTCGAATGTACTTCTATGATAATCTGAAGAACAAGTTCAACTAATAATCATATGTTACCCTATAATAATTTTCACTTCCTATCTAAAATAAAATATTATTTTCTAACTTGATATCACATAGTTCCTAGAAAATCAAAAAGTAGTTCGTTTAAACACAACTACAACTTGTACTATATTGAGAGGAAGAGTACCTATCTTAAATTGGACAAAACTACTAATCATAACATATAATTTTCTAAAATTACTAAGAACATGCATTAAAGACATTCATAAAATAATTAAAACTATTATAGCTTGCTGGAAATAATACTTTCCTAACTAAATTATGACAATATTAATTGAATTAATTAAAAAAATTAGATAATAAAGTAAAGCCCTTTTAAAAATATGTATATTTAAAATCTCTTAAACAATGATTTAATAATGCTAAATAATGCTAATTCTGTTGATATTCTTTAAACACACCCAATGATTTCTTAATCCATTAGATTACCCTAATACTATCGTGATAACAATACTGATGGATCTCACAAGATAAAGGAATCTGCAGCAAAGTTGGAGATCCTCGAGTCCAAAGTGGCTAGCCTACTCAGGAATATCTCCTGATTATGTTCCCTAGCTCTTTTGACTGTCCCTGTGAGTTGTTTTTTTTCAGTAGTTTAGTTTTTGTTCTGTTTTAGCCGTGCCCTGTCTCACTTTTTGGTTCTGGTTTTTTGTCTGAGGGTATGTTCCTTTCTTAAGATTTGTAATGGGTTTCGGGCACCCTGTAAACCCTATTTTACTTAATAAAAACAATACTAATTCAATAGCTTTCACCAAGTTGTATGTATTCTAATATCATTTGTCTACTTGAAATAATATTGAAAAAATATATTTATTGATTATTTTACTATATATTACAATCTATTTAATAGACAAACTAAATTATTCAATATCCTTAAACTTTAAGGTTACCAAATAAACTAATCCTAGGCTTTCCTTACGTGGACCTGTTATGTTGGTCTTCCCTATGAAAAGTTGTAATAATGAAAGTAAACATTAAATAAAGGAGATTTAAATTGGAGTAAGGTTTAAATTATATAATTGTCATCATGGCAAGAAAAAGACAAGTGTAAAATTCAGCTTTATATTGAACAAAGGTAGATAATTTTTCAAAGGTTTTACGCCTACCAAAAACTTGGTTGGGCTGGTAGGTGTAGAGAATATCAAACAGTCGCCTAACATTTTCTCAAATAAGAGTCGCGAAGCTCTGAAAATAGATGAGTAATACATGCATAGAATAAAATAGACATCAAGGCCAACCAATACGTATCCATAATAGATTTATTTTCAATAAAACATTAATTCCATGGGGTTACGGTTGGAGAACCATTGTCGGTCATTCTGGCTTACATGAACATATTGTTGGGATGTGAAGCCCAACGGTCACATGACCGTTCACTTTCCTCTGTCTCTTCATATTAGAAGAGCTCTCTATAAATGGCTGAGTAGTCATGTATTGTATAATGATTTAGATGTATTGTATTGTATCATTGATTGAGTTAATATATGGACTCCTTGATTCGAGTGTGGACGTAGGCAAATTGCCGAACCACGATAAAATCCTTTCTATTGTGCTTTGTCTTCTTCGTACTGTGTTTTCATTTTGTTTCTCTGTTCATTTAATATTTACAATTGGTATCAAAGCTTAGGTGAGGTTAGAGCAGAGATGGAAGAAGATGAAGTAGATTTTGTCATCAATGAATTTCTTGAAAATTTAGGCTTGGTAAAGATTGATGTTGGGCATGCAAAAGCTAAAAGAATTTTCCATGTGCATTGGTGGGAAGGCTAGGAAGATAAGCGTGAAGCTGAACCAGAAGAATATTTAAGAGCTCTTAGATTTGAGCTTTATGCAATTCTTGAGCGCACGGGTGGTAAGCGGTGTAAGAAAAATGTCATGAAATAATTGCGGAAGAGGGCAAAGACAGACAAGTCTGGCAAGTCTGTTAAGGACCTAGTGATGGTCTATTATAAAATGGATTTCTTTACTTCTGGGTTCAGTCTTGACAATCCGAATACTTTTGCTTTGAAAATTCATAGGATGTTGCAACTGGATAATGAAGAAGCACTTGTTCTTGGTGAACAACAGTCTGTGAGAGACTTCGTTGTAGAAGAAGATGAAAGGGTAGACAACAAGTTCATTGCAAAATAAAATAAAAGGGAAGACAAGAATCTCATTGTAAAAGAAGATAAAGAGGCAGAATATGTTGAGGTTGTTGCAGCCGAGAAAAGAGGCCTGTGTTTTGGCAAAGAAGAGGGTCAGGAGGTTGTAGTTGTTGCTCATCCTGGAGACGAGGAGGCACATAGTCGATTGATTTTGTCTCTTGAAGATGGAAGAGGTCTAAGAAAGCTAAGCAGAGAACTCAGCGTGGGAACTCTCAACAAACTCCATGTCATGCAATTTCATACTATAGTGGGTCATGACTTGGCATCCACAGATGTGAATAGTCTGTCGGACACTCCCCACTTGTTTGGGAGTAATGAAGACTTTAATCTGCACATAGTTTGAGGCATGGATGTCATGGTAACTAGTCTAGATGGTAGACTCACTCCCCATGTTGATTCTGACTTGGCACCCTTTCCCCAATTTGATACGCAGCAACAGGGACTTTCAAAATCTCCTTGGTGTGGTCCTACGGATACCATTTCTAATGCAAAAAATTGGCTTCAATCTCTGCCGTTGTGTGGTGGTGTTGATTACACTCAAATTCGTCAAATAGGTCAAGGTCTTTCTGATAAGAAGGAAAGTCATACGGTTGGTTTCCCTACCAGGATTAAGGATGCAGAAGATGGCTCTATGGTTTCAAAAGTACCAAATATGGCAGGGAGTAGTAATGGTATGGAAACCGGGAAAGTGGAATGCCAAATGCGAAAAAAAATCAAGGAGAAGCAAGAGGAGGCCTCGACTGTGATTGACGGTAATGAGAGCCTGGACAAATATCCACGGCTAATGTGTCAGACAAGGCAGGAATTCCGGATGCTGATGGAAGGAAAAAAGGAATATGAAAACCAAAGAATTGTAATTTCAAATGAATACAAAGGAGCTGACTATGGCCAGGAAATTCATGTCATCCCCGTCGTGGGGGTTGAATACCAAGATGGCATGACTAGGGCACTCTTTGTCAGCTTTGCCACTATCAAGAGTGATGTCGAGCTCAAGTATTTTGTTGATACCTTGTCGGTATTGTTCAACAGGACAAGTAGACTTCCAAAGCTGCAAGGCATTCGATGTGTCCTTATCAGTCTGAAAGTATCTGTGCACTTCAATTATTCCATAGGAGATGCCATGGGAATAAAGATGGTATCCAAGGATATACAAAATGTCTTATTTTATCTTCAAGATATTTTCTGTGACATAAATTTCATTAGCATTTCAGGTAATTTCTGTGTAGACAAGAAGGCTTCTATTGTGAATTGGATAAAGGGCCATGGTAAATCAGTTGTATGTGAGGCTTCATTCTTTTCTCTCCCCAAGCACACAGTACTATTGCATAAGGAAGAGGGAGAGGACATTTACACAGACAATTTCATGGTGGAGATGGCAGAAGTGGTGTTGGTGAACATCCAAGATTTAATACGGGATATTGTTGTGATCGATGGCATCGTCGGGCTTCGAAATCTTTCTGAAACAAAGTTTTATGAGATTTTGGACGGGAAGATCACTTATATCAAGGCTTCTAGGATGGAGGCAACGTATGTGGATACTGAGCAAGTGTGCCAAAAAACTTGCATCAGTGTCGCCATCAAAAGAACCATGCCCCAAATGGTCAACAGTGACAGAACTCTAACAGTCAAAAGGAATTTTCATGTGATAGAGAAAGTGGAAGTTCTGAAAGATCGCTTGGAGGAAATGGTATAGACCCGATTGGTGGAGGTTTTCATGACTTGTGAGGAATGTGGTGTTTCAGCTGTTCAAAACATGTTAGATCCATTGGATAGTGTTGACCAAGTTGAACTGACTGTTGATGGTATTTGCATCACGCACGGTCTGTTCCCTGAGCTGGGGAGTACATCTTGCATCAACATGATGTTTAAGTATATAGAGAGGTGTATGGCATGTGTTGGATCCCATGCCTTGTTGTTTGACTATGAAAATACGAACGGACATGAGAGCATGTATGAGAAGAAGCTTATCATGGAGTTGGACCGCTTAACTCAATTGTTTTTATGGTTAGTCCTCTTCCTGGTTCTAGTTCAGAACAGAGGAGAATTTTGAGTTTTGGTGGTGGCATCGATCTGTATGATCGAAGGTATGATGTGTAGTATTAAGAAGATGATATATTTGACTCCAAAAAAATTTGGAGAAGGCTCATTCAGAGTGTGCTGGAACATAGTCTGGCAAAGTTGAGATCTTCTCAAGGTCTCGTTATTCTCTGAGATTTGAAATAGGAAGCAAGGGATGCAACAATGGATGGCTGCGCCAGTTGGACTTCATGGGGGAGATTGTTGGGATGTGAAGCCCAACGCTCACATGACCGTTCACTTTCCTCTGTCTCTTCATATTAGAAGAGCTCTCTATAAATGGATGAGTAGTCATGTATTGTATAATGATTTAGATGTCTTGTATTGTATCATTGATTGAGTTAATATATGGACTCCTTGATTCAAGTGTGGACGTAGGCAAATTGCAGAACCACGATAAAATCTTGTCTATTGTGCTTTGTCTTCTTTGTACTATGTTTTCATTATGTTTCTTTGTTCATTTAATATTTACAATTGGTATCAGAGCTTAGGTGAGGTTAGAGCAGAGATGGAAGAAGATGAAGTTGATTTTGTCATCAATGAATTTCTTGAAAATTTAGGCTCAGTAAAGATTGATGTTGGGCATGCAAAAGCTAAAAGAATTTGCCATGTGCATTGGTGGGAAGGCTGGGAAGATAAGCATGAAGCTGAACCAGAAGAAGATTTAAGAGCTCTCAGATTTGAGCTTTATGCAATTCTTGAGCGCACGGGTGGTAAGCGATGTAAGAAAAACGTCATGAAAGAATTGTGGAAGAGGGCAAAGACAAACAAGTCTGGCAAGTTTGTTAAGGACCTAGTCGGTCATTCTAGCTTACATGAACATATTGTTGGGATGTGAAGCCCAACGGTTACATGACCGTTCACTTTCCTTTGTCTCTTCATATTAGAAGAGCTCTCTATAAATGGCTGAGTAGTCATGTATTGTATAATGATTTAGATGTCTTGTATTGTATCATTGATTGAGTTAATATATGGACTCATTGCTTCAAGTGTGGATGTAGGCAAATTGTCGAACCACGATAAAATCCTTTGTCTTCTTCATACTGTATTTTCATTCCGTTTCTCCGTTCATTTAATATTTACACATATAATATGATTCCATGGTCAAAATAAATTATTGCTACTCATATAACAAATGGATCAAGCCAAAAGAAAGCAGATTGAACAAATATGAATGGACAAGAGAAACTGTTCATAAACCAAGCCAATATTAGATAATTCTCTGCCTAATGAAAAGAATAAAATGGTGCGCACAGAGTCAATTTTATAACAAATATATATACAATGGGAAATCAAAACCAGTCAAAGAGATGATGAAGCAAACAGGACAATGGAAACAGCTAGAATAAAACGGGAACCTTGGAACACGTCATGTACATCCGTCAAAGCATAATGAAGGTGAATATGTCATAAACGATGGTTGGAAATGCGCTGGTGAATTTGTATGCAAAAATCTGGAAGCGCAAACAAGGCATACAAACTGTTTGCCAAAAAGCTTCAAATACAAGCCGTCTCGTAGGATGAAAGGACTGCAAGATTTCAAGAAAATGGATTATCAATTGGCAGGCTTACAAACAAGGAGAACGATGATGGAAATGCAAATCCAAGGCAAATAAATTTGAATCGAAACAAAACACAGCGAGTCCAGGCTGAGTGCAACCAATTAAACATTTAAGGGCTTGATTCAAAAAAGGAAAAGAAACAAAATCATAAATAGCAAACACCACAAACTCCATGCCATG
>MU223065.1:464505-490332 GCA_018584345.1 Thuja plicata | reverse complement strand
TCAAAAGGAAATATGAAGTGATATTAATATTCTTCCAGCAAGAAGGTAAAATCAAACATTGGCATATATAACAGAATAGGCAAATATTTTCACATGGGAGCAAGAGTTTTTGGAAAAGGGGAAATCAAATAGTATTCCCAGGTGCAACTAAAAAAATAGAATCAAAATACAGGTCAGAGCAGGATTAAATATGGAAGCATTTGTACAAAAATCATAAACATGCCAATATCTCTTATTACATCTTAATCAACGTATCACTGCAGAGTAGTATAAATGCCTTAGTAGTAGTGCCTCTTAGTTACCTAAGAGTACACTTGATAGTCTGTACACAGAATTCAAAAGAGAAAAAACAAAATCAATTTGATACTCTTCTTACCTTGTCTTCAACCTTTAGTTCATTTAATAGAAAAATGATGAATATAGTGATTCATGTACTATCAAGGCCATACATTCCTCATACTTATCTAATTCAAGTAAATTTTATTGTCTCGAAGTTATAGAGTTGGCTTTTTACACTTTGAATTTACATTCCATCCATGTTGATGTACAATCATGTGCTACAGATTTTTATGCAGATTATATAAAAAAAAAGAAAAGCTTCTTCCATTGAGGAAAACCGATATCAGTTCAAAAATCCTTCAGCATACCAAAGTTGAAAAGTAGAATTCACTTAAGGAATTCTTAAATATTTCCATGGCAGAGGTGTTGCTCATGGGCTCTGTGGCATTTGCAGGAAGCTGAAGCGGATATCCAATGTCACAATGCAATCAAAATTTCTCAAAACATTGAATGGTATCCACGGTGAAATCATATTTGAATAAAATTTGAATCAAGAACTTCCATTTATGCCTCTCAGCTTTTACAATTCTCTCAACATAATGCTCAACAATAGTTTTGAATGAGAGATTCTCATTATTTACAGTGTCATTCTCCATGGACTCAAGCTTCTTCCAATCTTGAGAGATACACAAGCCATATAAGGAGGTCAGTAAGAGTTAAGAATCGAGAAACTTGAATGTGAAGAAAAGACAAGCAAGCAAGCTACCTTCATAATACCGTTGACATACTCTTTCGGCCATTGCCTGCAACAAAAAGTCCACACATGTAACTGAACTTGCCATCCTGATAAGTTGTTTCCTTGCTTGCTTATAAAAAACTATGTTCCATGCTAGACGATGGTATAAGAGGAATCTTTTCCATTCACAAGGAAATTGTGGGCCATCGGTCGCTTCTATGCTTAAGAAAACTATCGCTTCCCGCTCTTGACGGCTGTAACTTCGCATCATCAACTGCCGCCTTAAACACTTACCAATGCTTGTAATGAAATCCAAGTGCCAAGTTTTTCCATGGAGACAAATTTTATGGGGGCACTAATCGAGCATGGAATGCGAGGAGATCTACATAACCTGGAGACTGCACCTAATCAATGGAACCATATTGGCTTTGGAAATAGTAAAAACCCAATAGTCTGCCCCTGCATTCTTTGAAACAGGGTTATATCCTTCATGATGAGGTGTTGATCCATTAATCAATTCGCATAAAGCATTAAGAATATTGGCACGCAAAATACATCTATGTTTATTTATCAGTAGGAACTTGATAAATATCTCTCTAAAAACATAATTCAATTTTTATATTATATCAATTTGGTCCTAATTTAAAACATAGATACACACATTCAGTGCCTTACCTTCAAAACATCTTGCAAATTCTTTGTTCCGAGAATATATGGAAGGCGTTCATCTATGTGTTTTTGTGTCATTATTGATGGTTGTTAATGAAATGATCAATGTAGCAGCAAATGAAGAGTTGGCTTGAACATATCGAACACAAAGCAAAGATTATAAAGGCAGGATATGTTCCAGAGTGCATTATCAATTCAAAGGTTTTGAAAGCACCCGTGCAAATTCCATCTTGTGCGTATCCTATTCTTGCATTCCGTGAAAGCACATTTCTTTGAGGCTTTTTGTCAAACAGTTCACAAATCTTGTCTGTGCTTCCATAATTTCCATACATTTCTAACAGAGCCTTTCCAACTATAATATCTATTGAACATCCCCCTTCCACGATATTTCGATGGATGTCCATTCCACGTTTCAAAGCTCCCATTTTGGCACAGGCGGGAAGGATGTTGGCTTGACATCCTCCAATTTCATTTCAGAGCTCCCATTTTGGCACAGGCGGGAAGGATGTTGGCTTGACATCCTCCAATTTCATTTCCTTGTGAGGATGCGGGCTATGTGTTGACACCTGTGAATCATTCGGCTGGAGAAAGTTGACACGAATCCCCAACATGGCCGCAAGAAGCATACACAACAACAGGCGAGGGCAGCGCAACTACTTCCAGCCCAGCTGTATGAAGATAGGGAACCCACATTTCAAATGCATGATATTTTTAAGCCCACTGCCCGGGTTTCACGAATTTCCGGTGCCGTTCGCTTGTTTACCGGCGTAAGACTACCAGAATGTCTGAAAATCCCGACGGGCATCTCCTCGGGAGTAAGCCTATCGGCTTAAAAATTATAATTCATTTTGCTCATAAGAAATTCACTAAACTCCTTGAACCATAATTCAGCAACATGTGCAACGTCCTTACCACAATGGTGCTTACACTACCCAAAAAATGTCAAATATGCCCAATTATTTATCGTCGACAGCCATTTACAATTTTAAATTGAAATCTCAACTAAACAAAACTCAACAGCCCAATTTTTTTACTCAAACTCGACTGCCTCCGCATGATAAAAAATATAAAACAAAATTCATAGCTTTCATGAAGTTGTTGTTGAGAAAACAGTTATAAAGAAATGGTTCGGTAAAAACGGTTCTATATTAGGTTTATGAGAATTTGATTCACTTTTGCTTTAAAACTGAAAAGTGAAGGGAACGTCAATTTAAAACTGAAAATTTTTTATTGGCACAGAATATTCCTTCTTGTTGTGACTATAGGAACGCCTCACAGTGTAATAATTTATAAGGTTATTGGAACAAGTTAGTAAAGCTCAAAAAATTCATAGTTATAAGAGCATAATTATTTTCTTTCACTCATATTAACTCATATTGAAAGATGCAAACATTGAAAACTAAATTATGATAGGAATATAAGTCTTTTGTAGATGTAAAATTGAACTTAAGGTATTTGTGGATAATTTAATCATTCCGCTAAATACATAGCAGAAATGAAAGAGTGAATTTTAAATTTCTTTTGTAGTTAGAGGAGACATAATATAGTGATCAAATTTGTTATATTTATTTTGATTGGGATAATGTTACGCAAAAAATTTATATGAAAAAATTTAATCCAAATTGTGTTACCATCCTAATTTAAATACTAAGAAGGATCATGTAGCATTTAGAAATTATATAGATATTAATATTTTGCATGTTTTTCATTTATTAGTTAAATTAAAGATAGATCTTAAAAATATAATGTTACAATTATCTTAATAGAGAAAAATATTAAAATATTATTCATATTTAAAGCATTTCATTTTCATTATTTGATTTTTAAATGTTTAGATGATGAGATGAACTTGATCAAGGACATGCCAATAATTTTAATTAATAAGCTTGTAGAGTCAACATAATATTGATATGATCTATATTGTCATTGGAATGAACTAGAAAATTTCAAAAAACTCATAGTTATAAGAGTATAATTCTTTCGTTTAACTCATAATGAAAGTTCCAAACATCTACTTTGAGCATTCCATCTCTCGTGGCACGTTTATCATTAATTGTTTATAAACATGTTCTTGAGAAATATTATTTCTACCTTTTCAATATACTATATAGTAATTGATTTGTTATTATCATCAATTAGATTGCTCAATATCCATTACTCATAACAACTTATTTTTTATTTAATAAAAATATTATATTTTATATGAAGTCAATTATTTTGTTATAAAATAGAAGTGAACTCAATAATATATACATTTTTCTAATATATAAATTTATATTTGAAGATGGGTAATCATCTATTTTAATTATCTAGCTCACTAAAAGTTATATACATATTTGATAGTGATAAACTCTATTCAAATTCTATGCTTACTCTATAGTCTACATCTACTAAATTCACAGTAACATATGATGAGAGCCTGTTATGTCTCATTTATGCCACATTATAGCCTATTTCATTCACCCTCACATCTATTTCCATTTTCCTTTTCCTTTTTTATTCAATTTTCATATTAGTTTATCATTTATGTTACATACGATTATATATTAATAAGTGATATTTAATATAGTTTTAATATTAAAATGTGAAAACTAATTATTGATTGTCTTTATTAATGAACATTGTTATTTTATGCCTTGGAAAATATATCTTCCAGCTTGCTTGCTGTCACCTTTTATGGAGGAACCTTTCTGTCACTTTCTTCACCAAAATACAACTTGTGTTCACTACTATAGCTTCCAGTTTCCATGATTAGAGCATTTTTCAAAGAGGTCTTTATTAATGTATTTCTTGCCTACACACTTTAGCCTTGTGGATGCATTTAATGTGTTTTTCAAATTCTAGTAGTATCACTTATGCAAACCTTCAGCACATAGACATTTCTATTAATTATTTTATTACTGCATACCTCAACACTTGGTTGATAATTTACATATTGATACTCACCTTAGTATCTTCTATTAATAGAATAAATCCCCTAATATTACCTCCCAGCCGCTTATGCAACTTCATCATATGATATTCTCTACTAATAACTACAGAAACGTCAGAAATATTGGGAAAACTCGTGGCTTATTTGACAGCTATTTGATGGAATCAAAATCTACATGTTTCCTTATTTAATTTTTTTTGTTATAATTGAGTCGTTTCTAATGGGTGGACAGCGACCAAGGTTTCATAGGACTATTTATTTGTTTGACAACATAAAAGACCCGTGGTTGATATGTATAGCCAAACCACGTGAATCGGAAGGTTGTCGTCTTCTATTGTTGTTGTAATAGAATCAGTTTTAATATGTCGCCAGCAAATGAAGTTATATGTAAGCCATTCCATTGTAGACTTTGTTGGCCGTGGGAAAACAAACCGACCTAGTCTTGTATGCAGTTGTTTAAAAGATGAAGTTATTAAAATGATGTACAATCAGCTCAAAAGGAGATTCTATGTAGACATAAAAATGATGTACAATCAGCTCAAAAGGAGATTCTATGTAGACATAAAAATGATGTACTATCAGCTCAAAAGGAGATTCTATGTAGGCAAACTGAGATATAGGCCAATTTCTATAGCAGAATATTGTGCACACTTTGTATTATTTATGGAAGAATAAAATAACATTATTCTGATCAAATTAGTGTAGAAGGTCGTCGTGCTCTCTCATCGGGGTCCACTTCTTGGGATGTCTCGTGATTTCTTTTAGATTAGATATGTGTTTATTTACAGTGTGTTATTATTTCAATTGATTACATACTTAGCATTGTTCGTATTGGTTCAGATATTGTAATCTATGTAATTGTACATAATTCTAATTGATTCCTATGTGCTTCATATTTAATTATGAATTCATATTTGTGTGGTTTGTTAATTTTCAGATTAGCTTTCTTTGGAGCCATGAGTTTAATTTTGGGCTAGGAAGTGACAGTTCTTGTCCCCAGAGTTATTTTTGTTTGCAATAGGTTTATTTCATAGCTGCATTCATCCCCACTCAGCTCACAACTTTCACCCCTTGATGACATATTGCCCGGACACCTCTCACAAGCTTACACCCCGGATTGACATGTATATACCAAACTGAATTTCCTTATTAAACATCAAATTTCATTCCATTTATGACCGAGTGTTGACTTATCAAGATAATCAAAACTTATTTTAAACCTTTTCTCTTACAAATAATTTTCTATAAATTAAATTTTAATACTTCTAATAAATTATTTAATAATATTATTATTTTAATTACCTTTTTACGTTGAAGTTTAAAAAAATAAAAATTGTAAAGGAGAAAGAAGAGTGCTTAAGTGGCCCTTGTATACTTAATATATTTATCACTATTGTTAAAAAAATAACATTACCTTTTAAATGCTCTTCAATATCTATTCAATTTTTTAGTAGACGTAAATATAATATGAGCACAATAAAACTAAGGCTATCAATCCAAAATGATATACACTTGCCCGAGCAGCGTGGCTAAAAACCTGGGATTAATATGAACTTTGATCACACCAATCATTCTTTATTCACTTGACATAATGGTTAGACTTACATTTCTGTGAGAAACTTGTGGAGAAACAGCCTAACCATGTATACATTATTGAAGCTCCCTTAAAAAATAACAAATGCAACAGGTATATTAATTGTTGGGTCACTTGCAAATCTCAGGAATTGACTTTCCTGCAATTCAATCTGATCTGGGAGTCACTTGCCTGCACTCCCACGCTGCCCATCTTGAGCATCGACCTCCTAAATGCTCTGAAAAACGCCTTCTCGTCCTTTGCAAAAGTCTTCACCATGGTTTTGGTCTTGTTCTCTGTAAACAGAGCCTGGTCCGACCCGAACACTCCTTTCCCCTCCACTAAGCGCTTAAAATATGCATTGTCGAAGCGAGTAGAAGTAGAATCCAGAAATGCTCCTGCGCTGCGGTTGGTATTAGGGTTGGGGCACACGCTCAACAACCTCTGCGCAAAGCTTGGTTGCATGGTGGGATCCACGGTATGCGTTGCATTGAACTTGTGCAGTCTGCTCGAAAACGAAGAGCAGTGAGTAAACCCCAACGTGTGCCCGCCTGTCCAACAGTTTTTCATCACAATAAGTACCAGTTTTTCATCACAATAAGTACTTTTTTTTCATCAAGGGCAAAACAACTAAATGCTGAAATGAGCTTTCTTAAGAAGGAGTAAATACCGGACAATGCAACGAGATCGTGGAGGGAGAGTCCGCGAAGGATGAAGCTCTGTAAGAGTTGAGAAACGTTGAAGGTGGGAGATGGCAAATTCCTCGTCTCGTTTGCGCTCGATATCACCCCGTCCTTTCTTCCCTTTAGTACGTCCCACTTTGGACCTCCGCTCTATCCAACCAATGCTAAACTATGAGTAATTGCCGGAATAATGGTTGAAATAGAGATAGGTATTGAATAGTAAAAAGGTACTTACGAGCACCACAACATCCCGGGCGGCAAGGGCGAGAATGTCAGCACATGAGACAGTTTGGGGACAGATGGATTCGAGCTTGGCCTTCGCATCATCGATCACGTAAAACGCACGGAGTGAGACGTTGGGTGGTGCGTCTTTCTCTGCTGTATTGTTAGCGGTGGAGTCCAACAGCACCGATCCATCGCACCCCTGCCCAATTAAACATTATAAGCACAATCAGCGAATGGGTATGAAGAGTAATGAGTTGAATTAAAGAGATGAGGTACCCGAATGAAGCAGTCGTGAAAGTGCATTCT
Source organism: Thuja plicata (assembly GCA_018584345.1). Taxonomy (NCBI): domain Eukaryota; kingdom Viridiplantae; phylum Streptophyta; class Pinopsida; order Cupressales; family Cupressaceae; genus Thuja; species Thuja plicata. The sequence goes on along the minus strand of MU223065.1, from coordinate 482,929 downwards.
GAGAATGCGAGCAGGGATTTTAGGGTCAAAGCTTGTAGCATTGCGTATGGTCTCCCTTATCACGTTCTCGGCGTTAGGACAAGTTGTTTTGTAGTAGTCCTTGCTTAAGCTCAGTGATGCCTCCATGCCATGGTTGCAGACGCAGATGCACAAGAGAAAAGCGAATACCTTAATTCTCATTATAGCCATTGTTCTTGAGAGAGAGAGAGAGAGAGAAGTCAGTATTCCAGTGTGTATGTGCGTGGGGAGAGCGGGTGAGCTAAATAGCGCCACAACTGTGACGTAGAGTTAACGAAACGAGCTAAGTTAGGCAGGTGGATGTGAGGTTGCGTTTAGTTGTTTCAACAGGAACTTAGTTGTCTAGTGTAAGCAATCTGAAGAGACGTCTTCAAAGGCACTCACACTATGGATTATTTGTCCACAGCGCTCTTGTTTCGCATAAAAATATACTTTCTTTCCTTGACCTGTGCAGTGGCGGTGCAATTTCTGTTGAATGAATGTGCTTAAAGGAAGCGCGAGCCGTATATTGTAGCCAAACTTTGGATAAAAGTGGTGGTAAATGGAACTCTATAGACGTCCTACGTTATTGATAATCTTGAACAGAACTTGAGTTCAATGTTTAAATAGAGATTTAACGAACAACTGTCACGTTATCAGGTAGATATTCAATGGAAAAGTTGTGGGTCCATTGCTTGCCACTAATGAGGACATTTTCAAGTATTTTTTAGGGGTATGGGTTAGTCTCAAATGGTATTGTATGGTTTATCTAAGTAGACAGATAGTTAGAGGGAAAATAAGATTGTTTAGAATTTGGACGTTAGGTAGAAGAAAAATTATTTAGAAATTTATTATTTATTATTTAAATATTTATAATTTATTATTTAGAAATAAGAAATTTGTAAAATTTATGTTTATATAAAGTATATTGAGATTGGAAGTTTATTATATTTAAGATTTTGTTCAAGTAAATATTATCAATTTAAAATTTTATTATAGTAGAAAATAAACAAATGATTATATTAAAAGTGTAGAGAATTTCAATTCTTAAAATTATGAAATTTTTTGACATGCTAAGATGAACATTGAGGAGAGATATAGTGGTATGCCTTCTTCCTATATCTTTTATGTTCCATGTTATTGTTCTAGTCAATTCTAAGGGAAAATTTGAAGGAAAATAAAATAAAGATTGATAGTCAAGCAAAAATAAGATTATTTAAAATCTGATATAGATCTATCTAGAAATAAAGCACTCCAAATTTTGAAATAAATAGGAAGATTATAGAAAATGGAATATTTTTCTTTTCCCATGACTACCAATTAAACATATTGAATTCTAATCAACCACTCTTATTGTTACATTACTACAATTACTAATTAATGTTTCATGTACTATATTAAATTCAACTTCTTTATATAGATATATAGATATAATTTAAAGTTTTGTGTAAGGCTACAATAAAATGGCAAAATATCTTGATATTTTATATTAGCACAATTATTTCTTCTTAATCATTATAAAAAAGGTATGAAGGTCTTATAATCTCTGATATATCCTTGTAAGAGCATGTTGTTCATTGATTACATATGACTTTTCTAAGTACCTTATAATTTAATGTTTCTTTAAAAAATAGTTCAAATTTTATATTAAAAATAGTTAAATTTATATAAACTCTTATTATTTACATATAGGAAATAATATATTTGATGAAATTCGGATACACTACCTAAACTACTCATAAAAAGTATAAAAATTATTATAAAAATATATTTTAAAAAAAAGATGAAGTTTGATAAATTGAAAGGGTCATGCAAGACCAACCAAAAGAGTAGTGTAAAACTATAATAACATTTACTCATTGAGTGCTACTAGAGGAACTTATAAAAATAGCTTCTCCTTAGTAGTCATTAAGTGTTACAAGAGGAACCTACAAAAATAGTTGTCTTCTAAGGACTTGGAGGAGTTGGCGAAGTTGAAATAATAAGAGGAATGTGAATTAAAGGAGATAAAGTAGAGGCATGGAATAATGGGAATTGAACCTAGAATTCAATTTTCTTTGCTACTTTACTATAAATAAAGTTACCAAGCTCCAATTCATGTGTCTTTAAAGACTTATGTATTTTTTATGGTCGAGTTGTTAACCAGTTTTCAAGGTCTGACATGAAGATATATGAAAGCTTCATTATTTTCTAGCAAATAGAAAGTGAATATACTTCATATGGTTGTACTAACTTTAATTAATACATAATGTCATATTCTCATTCTCTCTTATGTTTGTATATCTTTTATTTGGATAATGGTCTTCTTGGTCTTTAGGTTAGTTTATAGCGGTATCTACAGGATGTATGTTCCAAGCGTAATGTGTGTAAGGGAAAGGATGGAGAGTTTTCTTGCTACTTCTTTCCCTCCTAAGCCCTTGAAGAAGTGTATATATTATATTTAAAAAAATTTCAATGGCTTCGCCATTTTTGCCCAAACAAAAAGAAAATTTAATTAATACATAATAAAAAAATTATATGCAAAATTTTACCTCAAGAAGTAGGTAGGGATAAATTAAATTGATATCTAAGAACTGCACCAATTGCTTAATTTAAACAAAATTTATGGAATTGGGAAGGAAATCCAACATAGCCTTGTTATAAAAGAGTTGACATGGAAAGAAAGCAAACAAATCATGTGCCTAAGAATAATTTTGTATTTATTTCCCTATTTTTGATAATCAAATGAGAATATCATTAATCGTAATTTAGCATGGCTGAGAGGTTTAAACTTCATGCTCTCATTTGTAAGGAGAAATGACTATGATGTTATCCCTTGTTACTACTTTCATAATATTTGGGAAACCAAAAAATAGAGAATTTAAAGAAATAGAATGAGGCTTTGATATACACTTGGTCATAAATATAGAGTTGAATCCTAATAACAATATCACAATGTGGAAGTTGATAGATTATCAACTTGAGAGATGATTAGTGAGGCCAAACACTTGGATCAATTGGGAGTTAATAGGTTGGACATAGAAATGAAATAGTGCGTAAATAATTACTTAATATGAAAATTGAATCACCTCAAATGTACCCCTTATTAAATATCTCTTAGACCCCATAAAAGGATTACAAAAGGGAGAGATGAGTCAAGAATGGAAAATTAGATTCTCATCCCCAATATCTCTTGGAATGTGTGAGTAATAAGGACTTTAATTTTAGGCTTAACTAATCTTATGATTTAATAAAAAAATTACAAAAAGGAAAAATGAAAATCAATTTGAGAAAGACTAGTATTGTGTCAAATTTTGTTGATACACGAGCATTCAAGGGTCTAGAGAAATCATCCATCATCCAAAAATATTATTATCCTGATTTCCCAATGCATGAAGTATATATATTTAAGTATTAACCCCTAAGGCGTGAACAAAATACCATATTTATATTGTTTATAATGCAAAATCAACAAAATACCATATTGGTATAGATTTTTGGAAGGGGGAGAGTCAACTTATGAATGTCTCAAGTGGTTATAAAGATGAATGGGGATAAACACATCTTTAGCACCCACTTTAAAAAATAGAAGAGACACCGCCTTAATTTCCATTTTAGGGAAGTTGAAGAGTCATCTATTTGGTATGTGTGTTATTTTATTGATGACCATGTGTTTCTCATCAAGAGGAGGTGTGGAATTTTTAAGGCACTAAAATTGCTATTAATTACGGCTTGGGCTTGATTTGTTTCATCATCCAAAGTGGACTAGATCTTTCAAAGTGGACTAGACCATTCAAAGTTGAGATGAAGTCTGCTTCATTTGAGATTTGAGCACTAATCCCAAATTTTAGGTCTAGTAAAGACCATGTGGCTAATCATTTATAATTTCTAAGCATTGTACTTTCATATATTAAACCAAAAAAATAGTTATTTATATTCTTTTAATTTTTTCATTACTTTATTTGTTATGTTATATGTGTAGATGTCAGTGGATTTATCCTTCGTCAAGTGTAATATCTTACGTGTTTGGGTATGAAAGGGGAGTTCCCTTCATCATTTTTATTTTTTTGGGCAAAAATGGCTAAGCCATTGAAGTATTTTATTAATATAATGTTTACACTTCTTCAAGGGCTCGGGAGGGAAAGAAGCAGTCAAGAAAACCCTCCATCCATGCCCTTATAGACATTACACTTGGACCATACATCCTGTAGATGCAGCTAAAAACTAACCTAAAAGACCAAGAAATCCAGTAACCGGATAAGAGATATACAAACATAAGAGAAATATCAATAGATGACAAAAGAAAATAAACCCATTGAGAGTACTTCAACATATAACAACAAGGCAAAAATCTATACCAGACCAAGAAAGATATGAGAACCCACCACAACAAAATTGGAGGACCATAGCTTTACTTAGCTCCTACCTTATTCTTTGATTTTGCTGAAGCCCTGCCACTAATAGAATTGGCCAATACTACTAGAGTTGAAGACGCGGAAGGAAACCCATTACAAGCTAGTTTTCAATTGACCTTGTCATCATTTTTTAGGCATACTAGTTTTTTATTAAAGGTAAAATAGGTTTTGATGAGCCCTGAAACCCATTACAAGCAATTTTTGGTGAGAACTATAACCCAAAAATAGCTAGTTGCAGAGAATATAACCAATACAACTAGCAATTGCATCAACAATGAACCATCAAAAGCCTAATATATATAAACAAGAAAAACTCTAGTTGCAACAAGATAGAGGGCCTAGACCCTACATAATAGATATTTTCTTAACCTTGATTAAGAAACCATAGGTTATTCTGGTACCCATAACCATAAACCTTGAGTTTTGACATGGCTCCTAAAACCATAAAACATGGACTATAAGATGAACACTAAAATATTTGTCCAAATATAATTGGTCCTCCCACATCTTAAGGAAAAACAAGGGGTTTTGAAAGGCTCCCCTAACCTTCATACGAATCCTCCACAGATAGAGTAGAGAAGAACCAGCTGAAGAAATGAGTTTTTTGAAGGCTCCCCAAACCTGCAACCAAGGGTAAATACACATACCCTTATCTATAACTTTGGATTTTAGAAATGCCCCCACAACCTTAAGAGAGGGTTTTGAAATGGAACCCACAACCAAAAACCAACCATCAGCAATAATACCCTGCCATCTAGCTCACTCTTCTCCAAAGATACTCCTCTCCACCTCAATAGGAGAGGAACTCGCCTCCATAGGGACAAAAGATAAAGAAGTGGGAAGGAGGGGACCTGAAACCACATAGCCAAAAAAAGCAGAGGAACACCTACCAAAGAGTCAATCTTCATCAAAAGAAATCCTCTCCATCTTAATAGAAGAGGGCTCCACCTCAATAGGAGCAGAAAACATAGAGAACTTTAGAAGAGAGACCACCACTTGATTCCTCCTCACATCCAAGAAGCTAAAAATGAATACAAGCCACATTAAGTACCAAACTACCTTTCCCACCTAGAAAATCTCCACCGAGAAATAAGAGAAACTCTCATCTCAATGGGGATCATGAGAGAAGAAGAGAGAAACTTGACGAGTTGAACCTACATCAGAGGCGCAAGAGGCATTAGGATCACCAAAATGTATAATTAAAAAGGGGATACAATGTAGATAGGTAGACAAATCACCTCCCATTTCTACAATTACACATTCAGAAGGAAGATATCCCCAATAGGCTCAAGAGGAGACTCAAGTGCTAAATGGGGACAATAGTCCTTTTCTAAAAAGAATGTTATATATGAAGTGGAAATGATGAAGAAATATGATTAAACTGCTTAATTTGGTAAGTTGTAGAAAATTAAGAATTATGGAAAGAAAATAGACTGATATTGATAGAAAGTTACAGATCTGGAAAGTAGAGTTGAAGACTAACCTATGGGTAAAATCTGAGTAGAAAATGGTAGGGACAAGATGAAATTTGTCCTATACCTAGGGACATGCTACCAATGGTCTTTTGTACCTAGCAATTTTGGTTGAAGTTTTCCAAGAAGTTATGGCTATACTCGATTTGTCATATCCAGATCTGGTGGCTCTGTATCATATATGTACACACAGAAAAATAGGGAAGAAGGTTGAAGAAATGGGTTTTCCTTGGTGAAACCCCTATTTAGGAATCAACCTTGAAATGAAAGGAAAGTGTGTGTTCATGTAGCAGAGGCTAGATCTAAAAAATGAATTATATCATACCTGGATAATGCAAATTCTTCTTTAAATATGGTCAAATATGTTGATGCAATAGCTTCGACTAAACACAAAAATTCAAAAGGAAATCATGAAAGATAAAACCTTATGGAGTGGATTTTGAAACTCGCCACAATGTCTGATTGAGCAGAAGAAATGGAAGAGAATGGATGGATGTAGATCTCCTTCCTTAATAGAGAACTCCTTTTCTTGGCCTCCAATGGGGGAAAGAAGCTAGATCTATGTATATGATGTAAAATATAGTAGTTTATTTTAAGAATTCAATGATACAAAAAATTCAAATATACTAAATTAGCTCAAACATATAGATAAGACAATAAAATAGAAAAAAAAAGTCTAAGGAAATGCAAACCTTGCTAAATCCCTGAAGAGCTCCCTTGTTGAAGTAGATTTTTCCAAACTTGAATTGATGTGTGCTTGCAAGATGGTTTCTTAAGATTCAATGGGGTTTTAGGATGTTTTTGGAATAGTGATTTTGCTTTGTTATATGGGCATGATACCAATACTTAAATAGTGGATGACTTGTGAAAGATCGAGGGTTCAATTTATAGGCTTAGAGAGGTTTGAATGAATGGTCAAGATTGAAATTTTGTGAAGGGATAGGATGCATTTGAGGGGAATCACATTGATATTGCTTTCTCAAGTCCATAGCATGGTGACAAGTGTCACCATGTGAGGACTTGAGAGGATATTGGGGGTTGGGAAGATATGCAACAAAGGTATATCTTGTCTCAAATCCCAAGATCAATCCCTTGAGGAATGTGACCATTTTGGGAAGTGGGAATGGTTTTGGAGAATGGGAAGAAGAAATATTATATATTCCTTTGAGGGGACAAAGATAGAATAATATGGTTGATGGTGTAAGAGGGCATTTAGGGTCTGTTTATTTGGTGGAATTGGGATGGAATTGTCATTTTCAAATACTGCAATTTACATATTCGATGTTTGTTTTTGAAAAAAAATGAAAATGGAATAGGAATTTGTAAATTTTAATTTAACATCAAAACCAGCATATTAATCTTCCACATAAAACCCTGGAATTGGAAAATGAATTCCAATTCTACTTAAATGTAAATTGCGGTAAAACAAAATTTTATAATTATGTCGAGTTCGTGATCCTTTGTACATTCCAAAGGCATTTCTAGGGCATTAATTAGAGTGCATGTTGGAGAGTGGGTCTGCTAAAAGATTTCATCTACGATTTGGGCATTTCTTGAGAGAGGGCGTTAATCAAGGGTTTCGCTACAAGGAGTTTTCTACGAGGGGGTATTTCTTAAGTGCCCTATTCTATATAATAGTAAATATATCTTGTATTGGAAGTGAACTATTTATGGAACCAAATGCAAAAAAATGCATATTCTTACTCATCTTCCAAGTGAACCAAATAGTTCTAGCCATATTCCAAAAACTATTTTCTAGATTTAAAACTTTGTGAATTGGAAAATTCCAGTATTTGTAAATTCCAGCATTTTGTAATTCCAGCAAACAAATAGACCCTAAAAGGTTGACAAGTTGAGAGGGATTGAGATTGGAGTTGAAAAGACATGAATTTCAATTTGGTTTGGCTTTGTATTTCCTAATTCATGTGATTAAGATTTTGCAAATGTTTAGGAAGGGATTAGGATTGGGTTAAGGTTAATTAGAGGGCAAGTGGGATATTTAGAAGGCAAGTGGGAGGATAGAGAATAAGTGGAGGCTTAGTTAGTTAAACAAGGGTGCTTAAATAATTAAGTGAAGGTCAGTATGTGTAAAGGGTTGGGTTGAGTTAGAACCATAGGTTAGGTTGTTTATATGATGGTTAGGTAGTGGTTAAAGTTAGGAGCCATATGCTTAAATGAATTAAATTGATTAATTTAATTCATAAATAGAGGAACTTGAGGTAAATAAATAAATCAAAATATATAGGAGTATTTGTTTAATTAATAGAGGGGTATTTAATCAAATAGCCATTGGTTGCTCATTTAATTAATTAGACTATATTAATTAATTAGAAGGTTGAAATATAGGTTAATTGAATAATTATTATTTAATTAATAATACTTGGAAGAGAACTAAATTTGATTAGGAATTTAATAATCAAATTTAGGTGTTAATAATTTGCCCCTCTTTGAAATGGAGTTCAAATAAGATCATTTTGAAGAATTTTAAAATTTCAGTGACACAAAGAATTAAAAGGAAAATAAGAATCCCCAAACTATGGGAAATGATGTTAATTAGATAGCGTGATGCCCCATCAAGAAGGTGGATGGGAAAACTAAAAGGGGCCCAAGTGGCATCTTGAAAGGAAATTTGCCCCAATGGGATGGAAGAAAGGGGGAAGAAACGAGATTTAGTAGTGTGATTGGAATGCAAAATATAGGTCCCAGGAAGAAACTGGCTGAAAAAAGGTCACCCAAGGGTCGGGAAGGATAATATGGAACCCTAAAAGAGGCCAATATAAGCCAAGGGGGAAAAAATTACCTCATTTTCACCCGAGACCTTCGTAAAATTGAAAGAGAGAAGATCTTTCTATTGATATTTTGAGCTTATTGGGTGACTAAGGCGATGGCACAATTTGGGTGAGTGAGGCCTAGGACAAACATGGTGAGGAGTGTTTATTCTCACCACGTGGAGAACCAATTGGTAAGTACCAAAAACTATCCTTGTCAAAAAAAATGCATTTTTTACTTTTATAGGTTGGGAATCAATATTCCCATGGAGACGTGTCCTATAAGAACGCATTCCACCCAACCTGTCGATTGTAGGAGATTATGGGATAGAATTAGCAATTTTGTGGGACTATATTCTCGCACTCGTGGTAGTGCAGTAACATATCATGGGAATGCAAACCCACTGTGTGAGGCTATTACGATTAAGTAATCTGAGAGGGTGTGAATCAGAATTACAACACTTTAAACTTAAACTTATCAGATTCCAAATTAACCAAATAATTGTTGAATTAAAAAGAAGATAAACACAAAGTACACAACTCATAATACCATGAATATGTTCTCAAGGAAACCTTGGCCAAGGGAAAACCCCGGTGGGGATGGTACCCACAAATATACACTAAAAGTATTATGTCCCTATTAGGAGACCTAGCCATGTAAAGAGCTGATTATTACATTAGTGTATTTCCCTATCAAATGAATACAAAACCTTGTTAAAGGTATACACTAATCTCACTACTCATACAATCATAAATATGTCTTTGTTACAATATTTTATCAAAATGAACATAAACAAGCATCTGTTATGCTTAAGTAGTTCCAATTGTAGCTCACATCACCATATTTTTTATTCTAACATCATAATGTATTCATTCATCCATTCGCACAACATCCATACTTTGCTTCTCAAAATCTCTTCATATATATACTTTATTACATACCCAGTCAGCTCCCAAATACATCACAAAATGGAACCAACACTTATAAAAAAGTAATTACAAAGTCGATGATCATATGTTACCAAAATATAGGTAATACAAAATCCAAATTTAACATAGCACATTTGGATTCCATGTTACACTCCCTCAATCATCGCGACCATTCAATTGCTCTGTCTTGCTGTATCATTGTCTTCGCATGACTTCAAACATCTGTATATTTCATCTCTGAACTCCAAAACTCAAGCGACTTTAACTGAAGGTCTAACATACCCAAAAATAGATTTCTCTAATCTCACATGTCTTCATTCATTATATACAGTGTTCGCTGCCCAAAATTGTACTACTGTATCCTGTAAACTGCTTTCTGGACTTGGTCATTTTTATAGGCCTTAACTTCAAAATTTTGTTTCAATCCAAGTAATCATTCATAACTAATGTGTTTCTATAAATGAAAACCCTAATATGTTCCTGAACACTCCTGAATGAGCCACTTACCAACAATCTCTCCCTTTAGCATTGATGGAAACACTTAATGAAAAATGACTAAGTGTCAATACCAAAACTATGACTAAGTATATTCAATACTCTTCTTTATCTCCTCTATATATTTAATATTCCAAAATATCTTTCCTCTATAAATGTTTCATATCTTTACTTCTCCCCTTTTACATCAATGGAAAAGGTATACAAAAATGTAGAATATATAAAAAAAAATTTATGCAACTGCTAACCAAAATTTTTAGATCATCTTAAGCACATCTTGGAAAGAGCTTTTCCAAGATCTTGACTTCCTCAGTCCAAGTCTTTACCAATATCTGACTCACATGGATCAGTCCATTCGGTGAAAAATAAGATTTCTATGCTCCCTTTAACTCACTAGGCATGTACCCATTGAGAGCATGTGTTGTCTTCTCCATGTCTGAGAGGTGTATCTCAATAATTGATAGCTTAGGAGTAATCAAACTCTTCAGTATACCAAATCTTCTCATGACTCTCCCTTTCTCTATCTCCAATACACTCAACTTATCCAATAGTTTGGACACTTCTTTGTCTAACTCTAATACAATGTGTGAGGAGGTCTCACAACTGTGCATCAACTTATCTAGAGTATGTCAATCATTTTCTATTATATCCTCAATGTTCTTAAGGTGTCTGATAGGTTTTATATAGTAACTTTATAACTTCCTTCCATGTGTCACACAAATCTTTGCTTTAAACATTATGTTGCCTAGTATATCCAAGTCCCATGAAATAGACTTGCATACTTCCTCTAACTTCTTTGCTAAGTATTTTTGTTCTTCTGCAATCTTCTCTATGGACTCATAGTGACTATCAAAGTCATCCAATGCCTATTTCAAGTTCTCTGTAGTATCCTTTCCTTGGAAAGTAAGAGGTATAGGTAGGATTTTTTTAATGGTATCAACTTCCCTGTCCAATACCCTTGACTTCTTCTCTATTTTCTGCTCTGATCTCTCCTTATCTTTTTCAAATGCGATGTAAGATAGCTTCATCAGCTCATATTCATCTATACTCTCCACATATGTACTCAATTTTTTCTCTCCACTTGCCAACAATAAGGTTGAAGAAAGAGGTATCATTATTTCTAGTTTTACTTCAGTCTTACTCTCTGGTTCCTTCACAACCTCAACAATGCTTTCTTGCTCTTGACTCTTAGAGGGATCTTCCTCAGTATGTTTTACCTTGTCTTTATCAATCTCAGGCACAGTCTCAATGTTTCCTTCAAAAGGATCATTTTTATCCAGCAAGGTGTCCAAAATCATAGGCACACCAGCAACAAACAAATCTGGTTGATTTACTGTACTAACAAACTAACTATTATCATCTGTATCCTTAGGTGAATCAATGTTGATTATTGAAGGCTTAGAGGACCTTCCCCTTAGGATATTTTTAGGCATAGTAGCCTTAGGTCTAGGAGGTGCGAGCTTCTCAGGTTCAGCTTCCATTATAATTTTGTCTATCGCCTTGTGAGTATCCTCAATTTCCTCATCATACTTTCTTGTCATTATCTTGATCATCCTGGACTTAGTTCTTAATAGGGGTTTTAGTGCATTCATAATTATTTTATGATCATCATATAATATTACTGGTAATATATCTTCAATATCTTTTACCCTGATTTGATCATCTTCATGTAACTTGCTAATTGTTTCCTCACTTCAAGTTTATCATATAGCTCCTGAGGAATGCTTCCAACCACCTATAAAAAATTCTTCTTGAAAACTAACATGTGCTTAATCACAATATATTCTATAAGGATTTGATCATTTGAATCATACTTTTCATAAAATTTTCATACTTGATTTTGTTGGCAAGTTGACTCTTAGGGATAATATGACTTATTTTGTGTTATCATTATGGCAACAAAGTCATATGAAGTTTTGACAGAAAACTATGAAGTGAAAATTGACTAAGTATAGAAGACAGAATAGAACAGTGATTTGCAGTCGATCAAAGCACTAGCACACGTGCGTACGATCACATCAGGATATGTGCGTTCAGACTTATGTTCTATGATATGTTTGTGTGCTTTCCCTAGACACGCATGGTCAGATATGTCAGTATGGATAAGTTATAGCAAGAATAGTGATACTAGCACTTCAGAAAATAGAGTATGAAGCCGACTTCAGTTTTTGGATCTGCGTATAATATTTTATTGTGTAAAGGCCAAGCACCTATTATAGTATGTTTGTAATCATGTCTTAATTACTATTGTAAATATGCTTAATCCAATGTGTTTGGAAGCATTGTGTATTGTGTTTTTGGGCCGACTATAGTCTTGTTTTGGGTCACGTCTATTCAGGCATGAACATATATATATATAATGAAAAGGTATATTAGAAGTGTCAAAGAAATATGCAGAGCAGAGATATAAAAGAACAGTTTAAGATGTCAGAATGAGATAAAGTTCTTGAAGAGTATAAGAGCATCAGTGCATAACTGAAACTGATTAGACAAGTGTGTCACATACAGCAGTTCACTTTTGGATATAGTGTATATCTACTATCAAGGAGGTTGTAGCCTTCATCCTATTAAGCAGTGAGTTTTTTGGACAGTGAGTCCTCACCCCTAACAAGGTTAGTTGTAAAAGACTCCTAATAGGGTCAGGCCCTTAGGTAATATGAATTCATTGTCCATAAAATCTTCAATGTTGCTTACAATTCCTAATAGGTATAATCTCACTCTACTTTTCCATGTCTGGAAGTTCTCCCTATTCATCTTAGGTGCATCTCTCTTATACATCTTGTGATCTTTATCTCAAGTCCTTTAAAACTTTCTTCTAAGCATTGTTGCTCCCTGATAAGCACTGTATACTCTGATACCAATTGTTAGAATAATTGAGACGGGGGTGAATCAGTTATAATCAATTTCCTCACAAATTATCCTACAGTCCCAAATTTCAGCAGATGTATACCAAAACAAATTCAATCATATAAAAATCAGCTCAGTGAAAATATATTCAGTAAACTTAAAATTTCATCAATAGTGTTTACCGAGTGTCATTTAATTAATACTGTGATTACCAATCTAGGTTAATAAAATAAAGTGTAAAGTAAAATAACAATCCACAACATTCATACACATTGACACATAGATTTTTAATGTGGAAACCCTACTAAGGGAAAAACCACCTAGGACCAGTAACCCAAAATATTTTCACTTTTCTGAAGTGAGCTCGGTGAGGAGCCAACTCTGTTAAAGGTTACAATGCACATTATTAAATGTGACCTTGTTAGAGCATTTAAAACTAGCAGTTCTCTCTTGACCAGGCATTCACTATGGGGTCAACAAGAAAACAATCAACATTCTCTGAATGTAATAATAAGGATTCACTATCTCACTCAGTTAAGAGATTTATCTGTAACAATGGTTAAATTGATACAATAATGATCTGATTCAAATACAACTTTGATTTTCAGATACTCAGATCTATTCTAAGTACATGATACCTCTAATCAATTTGTTCACTTTAGTTCATCTTATTGATGATAATTATTCAATTGTGTATTGTCATTGATGTTTACACAAGTATAGTGATGTTTACACAAATGTCTAATCCAATCTAAGCAGAGTCAGTGTCTGTCAAGGTATCTTGGGCATTGAAGATGACCAAAGTGATTTTTAGTTCTAACTGATCTCACTCGGGCATTACAATGTTGGTCAGGTGTTGAAGGATTTTAGTGTTGACCGAGTTAAACAGTTAGCGTCAGCTAACTAACAGCAGTTTATGTTTTATGGATAATTGATTGTATGAAGCCAAAAAACATGAGTTTTATTATTTACTTAAAAGGATATCAAGGCCGACTTGACAAGGCTTATCATATATATATAAGGTCAAGTTTGGATCAAAGTATGAGATCGTGTGTGGAAGTGTGTATGGAGATATATGTTTTGTGATATGAAGAGTGAAGGCAAAATCAGATGGAATTCTGATTGAATACAAACCATACAGGGCTGAAACAAAATATCCAATCAGTAAGGATATGGTAATCAAGCCAGAGCAGAGATCTAAATCAGCAAAGATAATTGCTTATCAAAATAGGTCAATCCATTATTACTCTCTAACAATTGTAGCACTGATCAAAATATCTTAACCGAGTAGACTTAACAGTCTTTTGTAAATCCTCTAACGAGGTGACATTTCTACATTGAAGTGTTTGAAGACCTCTAACAAGGCCACTCCTTATAGGGTGATTAAATCCTCTAACAAGGTCACACCTAACAGTGTGTTATTATAACCTTTAACGGGGTTGGATCCTAACAGGGCTCACTTCAGAAAAGTGAAAAAGAGTGACTAGTTGCTATTGGTGGTTATTCCTGTATTGGGTTTCCACATTAAATCTTGGTGTTCTCTGTGTACATTTCATTTTATTTATGGTTTATGTTTCTGCAATTAATTACTAAAGAATAATCACAGTTAATATCTTAAGATTTTCTATGTTAACCGAGTGACAGTGAAATATCTATGTTAATCGAGCAATAGTTTTAAATTTGTTTAAGACATCTAAGGGACTTAGATTTGTTTTTGTGGTAACTGATTCACCCCTCCCCTCTTAGTTACTCAACTCATTTCCAACAATTGGTATCAGAGCACCAAGTGTTTACAAGGAAGGTTCTAAGGCGTAAGCTAAAGATCAGAGATGTCTTACAGAAGGGAGATCCCTACGCTCAACAAGGACAACTTCATTGCATGGCAAGATTTTATGAGACTACATCTATATACTATTGGAGATACTGGTTTGCAATTCTTGGATCACAAGTATGTGGAACCATCGAGACCTATGTTTGTGGATCAGATGGTGGAAATGAAGCATCATAACATAATGATGATTGATATAGTCTCTGTAGTCAGCTATTCCAAATTTGATGAAGTCAAGGACTGCCCTACTTCCTTTGATATGTGGAAGAAACTACATGATATTTATGGAGTAGATAAAATGTAAAGAGAGCCAAAGACAAAATTCTCAAAGGTCAGTTTGATATGATGAAAATGAAAGAAGGAGAAAACATTACAAAGTACAATGAAACAATCAAGAAAAGTGTTAGCGCAATCAAAGCTACTGGTGGTACAATTGAAGACAAAATAGTAGTCAACAAGGTATTTAGAACTTTACTTCCTATCTATGCAATTAGAGTTTCAGCTATTCAAGAAACAAGATACAGTAATGACATAACTCTAGATGGATTGATTGGAAGATTATCAACTTTTGAGTTCGATAACTTTGACAATTATTGTCCTAATCCTAGCAATCTTGAGTTAGCATTCAAAGCTAAATTAAACCTTCAAAAGATGAAAGGAAAATAGATTGATAGTAATAGTGATAGTGATGATGATTTTGACGATGAAGATTTGGAAATCATTGAAGCACTACTTGAAAGGAGAGCTACAAAAGGAATGGGACAATACAAAGGAAGATTACCATTGATTTTCTTTTCATGTGATGAGGTTGGTCACATTGTTGCTAAGTGTTCGAACAAGGAAGACAAAAGTGAGAGAAAGTTCAACAAGTACAAAAGTAAGAAAGATTTAAAAAGCTACAAAAGCTATAAGGACAAAGGTAAGAAATATTGTTATATTGCTAAATATTCTGATAGTGATGAAGATGAAGATGAAATGGTTTACATTGCTATTAGGATGAGTCAGATAGTGAATATAATGAAAATATTGCACTATACTCTCATATTAGTAAGAATGACACCTAGATAATTTATAGTGGTTGTTCTCACCACATGACTGGTGATAAAACCAAATTTGAACATCTTGAGCACTATGATGGTGGGAGTGTTAGTTTTGGGAATGATGAACCCTGGTATTGTTAGAATAGTCCCAAAGGATAACTGAGAGGGGGGTGAATCAGTTATCAGCTACTTTAATTCTTTTCTTTACTTAGATATCAATTAACATAAAGCAAATGCACATTCAGATAACACAATAGAAAACACAATAATTTTGGTTACGGGGAAACCAAATAGGTAAAAACCCCGATGGGAATTAGCACCCACAAAGAACTGTACTTGAGTATAATTATCCCTATTAAGAGATCTTGCAACCCTATTAGGAGTTGTTCTTTATAATGAAATAAGTACAGAGACCTAGTTAAAGGTCAGACCCTATTAGGATTCTTTTACAAGTAACCCTGTTAGGGGTGAGGACTCATTGTCCAAAAGCTCACTGCTAAAATAATGAAGGTTACAACCTTCAGTAGAACAGATTTACACTATATCTAATAGATGAACTGTTTGAGTAGACCTACTATCTTGATCAGTTCCAGTGTATTGTATACTTCCACTTCTACTTCACATAGATCTTTTCTTGATGAATGAAATGTCTCTACTGTCCCAAAATAACGGACATTTTGTTTTGTACTTTTTTTGTCTTTATTCTTCTCATTCACACTTGGCATTGATCAAATGAACTACTATAAGTATCTTCTTCAAAGGATGTGAACTTTGTTGGCTCTAGGAGTCCCTTCAATACTTCTTTAGTTGACCACATCAACCACACAACCTGATTAGAAATGTGTTGCCTCCACTTTTAAACATGTAGCCATTTCAGAAAAGTGGAAGTTTTGCATCTTAGTGAAGTTTAATTGTGTTTGAGTCTAGGTCAATGTCCTTTAAGTATTCGGGAATCACCATCGGATTTTCCATTTTTCCCTTCTCCCTCCACATTCCCTTAGCCAGGTGGATTTCCCCCTCATGCATGATAAGTCCGCGGGTAGTCTAGTGCCTAATCCGATGGGGGTTCTCGCATCATTTTGATTCTTGCAGAACTAATCATCACTAGCGGAATTCTCCATTCAACAGTTAAACAAGAGCTTGCAGAATTTCAGAAATCATCTTCTCCATTGCGGGTTTCTACCAGCGAAGTTGATTTTCTGCTTAGTACGAATGGCAATATTTGCAGAAGTATGTTATGAAAAGAAATGGTCTTGGACAGTGGAATTGTTACCTACAGCATAGAATTGGATCCGGGGAACAGTTAAAAGGAAATTTGGAATCAAGAAAGACTCAAAGCGGAGAATTAGAATTCAGCTTCTCCGTGGCGGAATTCTACCTAAGAAGGTAATTTTCTGCAAAAGCAGAAAAGAAGAAAGAGCACTGTGGTGGACCCCACAACGGGTTTTTGAAGCACTTTTTCAATTTTCTGAGTAAGAGAGAAATGTTTAAAAGGAAATTTGGAATCAAGAAATACTCAAAGCAGAGAATTAGAATTCAGCTTCTCCGTGGCGTAATTCTACCTAAGAAGGTAATTTTCTTCAAAGGCAGAAAAGAAGAAAGAGCGCTGTGGTGGACCCCACAATGGGTTTTCGAAGAACTTTTTCAATTTTCCAGGTAAGAGAGAAATGTTTAAATGTTGACTCGGAAATTAAAATAAAGTATTTGTGGAGAACTAAAAATTGCTTTCTCCGCAAGCGGAGTTCTCACCCGTAGAGAGATTTTCCGCAAGTGAAGAAATGCACCCAATGTTATATTAGGCAGATTTTCTCTAAGTGGAGCACCCCATTTCTGATTTTCCACAAGTCCACGGAAAATGGAAAAGTAAGGAGAAAGAGCGAAGAGCGACGAATGCGGTGCCCAGACATGAAGAATTAGTTCCAATAGTGGTTGCTTCCAAAGCTTATCGGACAAAGATGGAAAAAGGAAAGGAGGCCAAATGATTTAACTTCCCCATTTCTTTTCTGTTTCTTTTCCCTGGTAATTAGTTAGCGACAGAAGTGGTTTCTTGCCATCTGTCGTTTAGAGGGAGATGAACCGATTAAACTTCCTTTGTAACGGTCATCCCCTGGCTCTATATGTATGAAGTTGAAAGATTAATGAAAGGTCGGAAAATTTTTGGTGTGGAATACTTGATGTTGCAGAGACAATTGAAGGTGTTTTATGTCAATTATTTTCTGTTCCAGTTAATTAGATGGTTCTTTCTCTTAGTCTAAGTTACATTAAGAAAGAAAGGATGTTTCATTCTTTTGTTGCGAGGATGTGAATAAACCTCAGTAGGATGTGTTGTGGGATATTCGGAGAAGAGCTAGATAGAAGTTGTTAATGATATGATTCTTTTTCTTAATCTGAATTACATTAGGAAGGAAAAGATGTTTCATTCCTTTGTTTTGAGAATGTGAATGAACCTTAGTAGGATGTGTTGTGGGATATTCGGAGAAGGATTCATTAGAAGTTTTCATCATTTCATTTATCTCTCTGTTAGTTGTTGTTGTAGATTAGTTAGTGCTGAGTGTATGAATTCATAAGATGTGTGAGTTCTACAGCTTGGTTTATAGATTAGAAATCTCTCCTTGCCTGGATTAAGTTCTGTTTAGGCTTAATTCGGTTTGCC
>MU223065.1:443635-455903 GCA_018584345.1 Thuja plicata | reverse complement strand
GCACAGAAGCAAATCTCCAACAATCTCCCCCTTTGACATTGATGGCAACATATGATGTTATCAACTCAAAGTGTCTTCCTTCTTTTTACAATCTTCTCAATATCCTCATCAAAAGTTCCTCTTCACTACTGTTGCTATGTATACTCCCCCAGAGTATATGCTCCCCCTTACTAATACTCCCCCTTTGACATCAATGACAAAGGGTGTTAAACACCATTAAGAATAGGTACTGCTCTAGAAGTAGAGTAGTCAACCATTCATCAGTCACCAAGGACTGATGTTCTTGCTGCAAATTATAATCAGACTCAGAAAAGGGAATTACTCCCAACTTCTCCCTGAGATACTCAAAAGTATATTTTGATAATGGCTTTGTAAAAATATCTACTAATTGTTCTTTAGTGCTCACATAATCAAACTTTACTTCTCTGTCTGCAACTTTTTCTCTTAGAAAATGGTATTTGATCTCAATGTGTTTTGTCTTTGCATGCATCACAGGGTTATTTGACATATTGATAGTGCTAGTGTTGTCACAGTGAATAACAATAGGATAATCAATCTAAATACCAAAGTCTTTAATCATCTATTTGATCCAAACCATTGTTGAAAAATTTAATGTTCTTGCAACATACTCAACTTTTGTTGCTGACTGAGAGATACAATTCTGCTTTTTACTTGTCCAAGTAACCAATCTGTCTCCAAGAAATACTGCTCCTCCTGATGTACTCTTTTTGTCATCAACACAACCTGCCCAATCTGCATCTGTATACACATGAAGTTGTATATTCTCTGAGTTAGGATACCATAAACCATAGTCGATAGTCCCTTTTAAGTATCTGAATATTCTTTTTATTTCCATTAGGTGATTTTGCTTGGGTTCAATTGCAAATCTTCCAACAATGCCAACTGCATTAGAAATATCATGTCTAGATTGAGTAAGATATATGATTTTTCCAATCATAGACTTGTGTAGGGTCTTGTCAACTACTAGGGAATCATCATCTTTAGAAAGCTTGCTTCCTGTTATCAATCTTCCATCGTGAAAGTCTTCGATATCTCCTTCACATACTTAGACTGATTTATGAATATGCCTTTGTCTGTTTGTTTTACATTCAATCCAAGAAAATATTTGATAGTTCCAATCATGCTCATTTCAAACTCACTTTTCATTTCTTTGTTGAATTCTGCACTAAGTTTGTCATTACCTCTAAAGATAATGTCATCAACAAAAATAGCAATGAGTAGTAATCCTTCATCTGTCTCTCTTATGAATAAATTACAGTCTGTTGCTCCTTTTATGAATCCTATCTTTGTTAAGTAAACATCAAGTCTCTCATACCAAGCTCTTGGGGCTTGTTTAATTCCATAAAGTGCTTTCTTTAATCTACATACCATGTTTGGTTTGTCTGAAAGTTTGAATCATTTAGGCTGCTCTATGTAAACTTCTTCCTTCAAGTCACCATTCAAAAAAGCTGACTTGACATCCATTTGATATAATTTAAAGTTCTTGAATGTTGCATATGCCAAAAATAACTTGATAGGTTCTGGTCTTCTCACAGGGGCAAATGTATCAGTGTAGTCTATTCCTTCTCTCTACGCATATCCTTTACATACTAATCTTACTTTGTTCCTTACCACTATGCCTTCTTCATTCATTTTGCTCCTAAATATCCACTTTGTTCCAATCACGTTCTTATCATGAGGTCTAGGGACCAGTTCCTATGTTTCATTCTTGATTATTTGATCTAATTCTTCTTGCATAGCACTTTGCCAATTTGAATCTTTGCACGCATCTTCAACACTTAAGGGTTCAATCTGTGAAAGTAAGCATACCTCTTCATCAGTGGTTGAACCTTTTGCTCTAGATCTTGTCAAGACTTTTGCACTCTGATCTCTAATGATATCTTCATTAGAGTGGTATTTGGATGTTTATTTTGAGTTCTTAGGAGTGATACTTTCATCTGTAATTTGTGATTCTTCTTCACTTGGTTCAGGATTGTTACATGAAACATCAATACAGTCAAACATTTCTTCAATAATTGTGTCCTTATTGATGGGTCTGGGCTCATCTTCAATCATGGGAGCATAGTCATAATATCTTTCTTGAATCATAAACTTCTCATCAATCTTCACATGAGTACTTTCAAATATCTTCTCTAATCTTAGAATAAAACATATATAGGCTTTGCTTTTAGTAGAGTAACCAAGAAAAATACCTTCGTCACTTCTAGCATCAAACTTGCCAATGCTATCATCTCTCTTGATGTAGCACTTGCTTCCAAAGATTCTGAAATATTTTATAGTAGGTACATTACCAAACCAAATTTCACAAGGTGTCTTGTCTGTGCCTAGCCTTAATTGTATTCTATTAATAGTATAGACTACTGTATTGACCGCATCTCTCCAATAGGTATGAGAAAACTTTCCTTCAATCATGATAGTGCGCGCTATGTCAAGTATTATTTTGTTCCTTCATTCTGCAATCCCATTCTGCTGAGGGGTTCTAGGTGCACTTAACTGTCTCTTGATTCCATGTTCTTCACAGTAATCATAAAATTGGTCAGAGGTGAATTCTCCTCCTCTATCAGATCTTAGACATTTTATCTTTAGTCCAAATTCATTCTCAACCTTAGCTTTGAACACTTTGAACTTCTCAAAAGCTTCAGATTTGTCTTTTAAGAATGCAACCCACATCATCCTTGAGAAATAATTAACAAACAAAATGAAATACCTTTCTCCATAGTAAGATCTTGTTTGAGTAGGTCCACATAGGTATGTATGTATGAGATCTAATTTGTTTTCTGTATAGTCTTGTTTTCTCCTAAATGAGGTCCTCACATGCTTCCCCATCACACATTCCCTACACATGGTGTCAACTATTCTTGCAATACTTGGAAGGTCTCTTACTACCTTTACATTACTTATCTTGACTATGTTGTCAAAATTGATATTACAAAGTCTCTTGTGCCCTTAGCCAACTGTCATCCACTTTTGCAACAAAACAACTTACTTCTGAATTGAGCTGAAAGACATTACCTTTGGTCTTTGAGCTTGATGCAATCATGTCTCCTTCTTTGTTGTTAATGATGCACTGGTTGTTTTTGAATTCCAACTGATATCCTTTATCAAGCAACTATCCAACACCTAGTAAGTTATGATGTAAACCATCAACATAAAGAACATCATCTGTCTTATTCTTTCCATCTAAGGTGATAGAACCTCTGCCTATGATATGTTTGGGAGTGTTATCTCCAAATCTAACCATGCCACCTTTGTATTTTTCCAAATGTGCAAATATGTCTTTGTCTCCTATCATGTGGTGTGAACATTCGTTGTCAATGGTCCAGTCAGTTCTGATGTCAGCTTTTGAAACTAATGCTAGCTCTTGTGTTTTTTCTTCATCTTCTTTGTCCATTTATTCAAGCATCTTTTCAATTTATTTAAAGGAAAAAAAACCAATTTCATCTTCTCCTGAATCATCATCAGTTACACCATCTTCAGCATGATAACATTCCTTAGTGTACTTGGGATTGTAATTTGATTTGAACTTATTGACTCTTGTAGGACACTTGGATGCAAAGTTACCAACTTTGTTGCATGAAAAACATTTGAATGGTGTTTGTCCTTCATATTTCCCTTTACCTTTCCTTTCTTTCTTGGCAATCATAGCAATGATTTCTTCTAGTTCTGTATCCACTTCTTCATTATTACTAGAGCTGCTTATGGATTTCTTGTTGTGGACTGAGGCTTCGAAAGTTGTCTCACTTTTGGGTTCTGTCTTCAATCTTGATATCTCAAATGCAGATATTTTGCTGATCAAAGTCCCTCTCTTGAAATCTTTTGAAAATTTCATAGTCTCATCTAAGATATTGATCTTGCTCTCATATTCTGTTGTTAGTGTGGTCATTAGTTTGTCTATTATATCATCCTCTAAAATTTCTCCACCATTGTTCCTGATACCTGAAACTACTTCATTAATTCTTTGATTGTAGGCTCTGATGTTTTCTTCAGGTAGCATCTCTAAGTTGTTGTACATTTTATTCCATGTCTTTCTGCACACAATCTTTGCTTGGATGTCTCCTTCAAACATATCTTCTAAGTATTTCCAAATAGAGTATGCTTTATCTGCCTTCTTGATCTCAAAAAATTAACTGTCAAATAGGGCACTTATTAGGGCTTCTTTGGCGATTGCATTTTGAGTGAACACTTCCTTTTATTTGATTGTAGAGTCTTCTTCTGCAAGGTCTTTCAAGGTGGGAACTTCAATTACTTGAGTGGAAATCTCATAGATCTCAAATCCAACGCACTGAAGATGTGTTATCATTTTTTTCTTCTAGTCAAGATAGTTTTCTCCATTGAACTTAGGACTCTCTTTCCTGAAGTATGCCATCTGATCTACCTTAAGTTGTTAGGCTTTCTCTCCAAGGCACTTGGCTCTGATACCAATTGTTATAATAGTCCCAAAGGATAAATAAGAGGGGGGTGAATCATTTATCAGCTACTTTAATTATTTTCCTTACTTAGATATCAATTAACATAAATAAAATGAACATTCAGATAACACAATAGAGAACACAACAATTTTGGTTACGGGGAAACCAAATAGGTAAAAATCCCAGTGGGAATTAGCACCCACAAAGAATTGTACTTAAGTATAATTATCTCTGTTAAGAGATCTTGCAACCCTGTTAGGATTTTTTCTTTACAATGCAATAAGTACAGAGACTTGGTTAAAGGTCAGACCCTATTAGGAGTCTTTTACAAGTAACCTTGTTAGGGGTGAGGACTCACTGTCCAAAAGCTCAGTGCTAAAATGATGAAGGTTGCAACCTTCAATAGAACTGATATACACTATATCTTAGAGATGAACTATTTGAGTAGACCTGATGTCTTGATCAGTTCCAGTGTATTGTATACTTCCACTTCTTCTTCACATAGATCTTTTCTTGATGAATGAAATGTCTCTACTATCCCAAAACAATGAACATTTTTTTCTGTACTTTTTATGTCTTTATTCTTCTCATTCACACTTGGCGTTCATCAAATGAAATACTATAAGTATCTTCTCCAAAGGATGTTATCTTCATCGGCTCTAGGAGTCCCTTCAATACTTCTTTAGTCAGCCACATCAACCACGCAACCTGATTAGAAACATGCAACTCAGACTGAATAGACGCGACGCTTCACAAAGTTGGCTCCACCAAATTAACTCCAACTTCATGATTCTGATAGAACATGTTTGGTGCCATTAGATAATTATCTTTAACTTGTAACTAAACATGAATACAAACACGCATATCCCAAAGATAGGCGCAACTCAAGAAATAATGTAATTACGTCAGCTCTTCATAGATAGTCTTCAGTCTCTGTAATTATCATAACTGATTAGCATAACTCAACTAAAACTTCATATCTGAATCAGCGTGAATGCACATAACATCTAGAACATGTATAGACCATGGAAATGAACACGCATAGCTCCAGAACATTTGTACTGATAATTTCATATAGAGCACTGTTGTATATTATATGTTGTCATCAATGACAAACATACAATCAATTATTTGCACAGAAGCAAATCTCCAATAGGTATGTGAAAGGTAAAGGTTGTATTGCTCTTACTGGAGGAATCAAGTGTGATAATGCTTATTAGGTTGAAGGACTAAGGCACAATCTACTAAGAATGGAACAGTTGAATAACATTGGTTTCAAGGTAGAATTCATGAATGGTAAGGCCAAGCTCCTGGATGGTAGAGGAAACCTAGTTGGAACTGGCAGACAAACAAAAGGTCATCTATTTTATCTTGATCTCAATGAAAGTTCATGTTTTATTGCACAAGTAGAAGAAAGTTGGTTATGGCATAAAAGGTTGTGTCATGTGAATTTTGATAACCTAATCAACATAAGTAAGAATAGAAGAGTAAGAGGTATTCATGTTTTGAAGAAACTCGAATTAGAAATATAAAAACAATATCAAATCAGGAAGATGGGAAAAACAAGCTTCAAGAGCAAGAAATACAATACAGAAGAAGTCTTGGAATTGGTAAATATTGACTTATGTGGAGCAATTGGAACAAGAAGTTACACAGGTGAGAATTATTTCATTCTATTTGTTGATGAACACTCGAGACTGATGACTGTTATGTTTCTCAAACAAAAATCAGAAGCTTTTCAAAATTTCAAATGGTACCTAGCCAGAGTTGAAAATAAACAGGAAAGAAACTTAAATGCTTAAGATCTAACAGAGGAGGAGAATTCATTTCTAATGAATTCAATGAATTCTACAATGAAAGATGAATAAAGAGACAAGTATTTGCCCCAGGTACACCACAGTGAAACGGTGTTGCAGAAAGAAAGAACAGATCCATCTTGGATTGTGCAAGAACCTTGATGATTGAAAAGGATGTTTCTACCAAATACTGGAAGGAAGCCATCAGCACTGCAATTCACACCTTGAACTCAGTTCAACTAAATAAAGGTACTGAGAAGACACCTTTTGAATTATGGTATGGCTATAAACCTAATATTCATTATTCAAAAGTATTTGGAAGTAAATGATACATCTTGAAGGAAGCAAGAAATGGAAAATTTGATGTAAAATTTTTAAATCTTACTACTCATAAAGTTATAGAAAGTGTGCATGTAAAGATCGATGAGTTTGCAAAGAAAAGTGAAGAACATAGTAGTAAAGAGCATGAAGACTATAGAAACTTTATGCATTATGAACCTACTACTATACCTAAGACATAGGCAATGGTGATTGGACAAAAATCATGTCAACCACTAAATTCATCAGCACAAACCTTGTTGCAACCTGTGCAACCAGTGATGCTAACTAAAGAAACTGAGCCACAAACATAGGGAACCGAGTCTCAAAATGAAGAAATCAAGTCACAGACAGAGCCACCTGAGTCATAGATAGAGGTACCTGAGTCACAGATAGGTCCACCCAAGTCTCAGATAGTGGAACCTGAGTATCAGATAGAAGAACAGGACAGAATATTTGAGCATGGTGAACATAGTGGAGCAAGCCCAGAATCAAAAAGGAAGGATCCTGTACATGCAAAAATATGTTAGAAGGCATCATGCACCTGAACAAATAATTGGAGATCAGACAGAAGGTGTAATGACAAGGAACAAAATAAAGATACATGTTTACTTAGTGAAATTGAACCTAGAATTGTTAAAGATACATTGAATGATGAAAGTGTTGGAGATTTGCCTTTGTGCAAATAGTTGACTGTATGATTGTCATTGATGACAACATATAGTATATAGCAGTGTACTGTATTCACTTTTCAGTATGGATATGTGGAAGCCTTGCATGGTTTTTTTTATGTTTTAGACATAGTTATGATACCATGTTCATACACAGATTCAGATGTTCAGTAACAGTTGAGTTATGTTACTCTGTTTACCAGCTACAGTTTCAGAGAATTGTTTTCAGAAAGCTGATAGTAATTTTATTAATTCTTCAGTTGCACCTATCTATGGGATATGCGTGTTCAGATTCATATTTAGTTATGATTCAAATATATTTAACCAAAGGCGTTAATCATGTTTCATCTTAAGCATGACGTTTTGGTAATTTTGGTGGAGCTGACTGTGTGAAGCGATGCGTCTATTCATTTTGAATTGCGCGGTTCTAATTATGTTGTGTGCTTAGTTTAGCTGACAAGAGAAGCATTGAAGGGATTTCCACAACCAACATGATCATATCTTTTGGAGAAGATACATATAGCAGTTCATTTGAGATCACTAAGTGTGAATGATAAGAAAAGAGACAGAAAAAGAACAGAGCAGAATGTTGATTGTTTTGGGACAGTAAAGTTATTTCATTCATCAGATAAAGATCTATGTGAAGAAGCAGAGAGTGCATACAATACATTGAACTGATCAAGATAGCAGGTCTACTCAAATAGTTCATTATCATATATAGTGTATATCTATTTTACTAAAGGTTGCAGCCTTCATCATTTTAGCAGTGTGCTTTTGGACAGTGAGTCCTCACCCCTAACAGGGTTATTTGTAAAAGACTCCTAACAGGGTCTGACCCTTAACCAGGTCACTGTACTTATTGCATTGTAAAGATCAACTCCTAACAGGGTTGTAATATCTTCTAATATGGATTATTATACTCAAGTACAATTCTTTGCGGGTGCTAATTCCCACCGGGGTTTTACCTATTTTGGTTTCCCCGTAATCAAAATTTTGGTGTTCTATTTTGTGTTATCTTATTGTGTATATGCTTAATGATATTATGTACTTAAATGGAGAAAAGAATTAAAACTAGTTGATAATTGATTCACCCCCCACCCCCCCCCCTCTCAGTTATCCCTTGGGACTATTCCAACAATTGGTATCAGAGCCAAGTTCCTTGGAGAGAAATCCTAATAGCTTAAGGTAGATCAAATGGCGTACTTCCGGAAAGAGAGTCCTAAGTTTGATGGAGAGAATTATCTTGACTAGAAGAACAAAATGATAACATATCTTCAATGTGTTGGTTTTGAGATCTATGAGGTTGCTACTCACGCAATTGATGTTCCTACCTTGAAAGACCTTGTAGAAGAAGACTCTAATAATAAACAAAAGGAAGTATTCACCCAAAATGCAATTGCCAAAGAAGCTCTAATCAGTGTCTTATCTGACAATGAATTTTTTGAGATAAAGAAGGTAGACAAAGCATATTCAATATGGAAATACCTAGAAGACATGTTTGAAGGAGACATCCAAGCCAAGAATGAGCGTAGAAAGATATGGAAGAAAAGATACAACAATTTAGAGATGCTACCTAAAGAAAACATCAGAGCTTACAATCAGAGGATTAATGAAGCAGTCTCAGGAATCAGGAACAATGGTGGAGAAATTTCAGAGGAAGATATAATGGACAAACTGATGACTACATTGATAGCAGATTATGAAAGCAAGATAAATATCTTGGATGAAACCATGCAATTCTCAAAGGACTTCAAAAGAAAAACCATGATCAGAAAAATATCAGCATTTGAGATATCAATATTGAAGATAGAACCTAAAATTGAAACAGCTTTCAAAGCCTCAGTCCATGGTAAGAAATCCTTGAGCATCTCTAGTAATATTGAGAAAGAAGAAGTTGATACAGAACTAGAATAAATCATTTCTATGATTGCTAAGAAAGAAAGGAAAGGTAAAGGAAAGTATGAAGGATAGCTACCATTCAAAAAAAATTCATGCAATAAAGTTGGCCACTTTGCATCCAAGTGTCCTACAAGAGTCAAGAAGTTCAAATCAGATTACAAACCCAAATATACTAAGGAATGCTATCATGCTGAAGATGGTGTGACTGATGATGATTCAGGAGAAGATGAAATTAAATTCATTGCAATTAAAGATAATGAAAAATGATTGAAAAAATAGAAATTGAAGATGAAAAGAAAGCACAAGAATTGGCTTTAGTTTCACAAGAAGACATCAGAACAGACTGGATCATAGGCAGCGGGTGTTCACATCACATGATAGGAGACAAAGATAGATTTGTACATCTAGATAAGTACAAAGGTGACATGGTTAGATTTGGATATAACACTCCCAAACCTATCATAGGCAAAGGATCTATCACCTTAGATGGAAAGAACAAGACAGATGATGTTCTATATGTTGATGGTTTACATCATAACTTACTAAGTGTTGGACAGTTGCTTGATAAAGGATATCAGTTAGAATTCAAAAACAATAGGTGCATTATTAACAAAAAAGAAGGAGACATGATTGCATCAGGTTCAAAGACCAAAGGTAATTTTTTTTAGCTTAACTCCGAAGTAAGTTGTTTTGTTGCAAAAGTGTATGATAGTTGGATATGGCACAAAAGACTTTGTCGTATCAATTTTGAAAACATTGTAAAGATAAGCAATGTAAAGGCAGTAAGAGACCTTCCTAGTATTGCAAGACCTATTGATACTATGTGCAGGGAATGTGTGATGGGAAAGAATGTGAGGACCTCATTTGAAAGCAAATAGAACTCTGCAGAGAACAAATTAGATCTAGTGCATATAGACTTATGTGGACCTACTCAAACAAGATCTTACTATGGTGAAAGGTATTTCATTTTGTTTGTTGATGATTTCTCTAGAATGATGTGGGTTGCATTCTTGAAAGACAAATTTGAAGCTTTTGAGAAATTCAAAATATTCAAAGCTAAAGTTGAAAATTAGTCTGGATTAAAGATAAAATGCCTGAGATCTGATAGAGGAGGAGAATTCACCTCTGACAAGTTTCTTGAGTACTGCAAAGAACATGGGATCAAAAGACAACTACGTACACCCATAACCCCTCAACAAAATGGAAGAGCAGAAAGGAGAAACATGATAATACTTGACACAGTGTGCACTATCATGATTAAAGGAAAAGTTGCACACACCTATTGGAGAGATGCAGTCAATATAGCAGTCTATACTATCAACATAATTCAACTAAGACTAGGTGCAGACAAAACACCTTATGAACTTTGGTTTGGTAATGTACCTACAGTAAAATACTTTAGAATCTTTGGAAGCAAGTGCTACATCAAGAGAGATGATGGTGTTGGTAAATTTTGTGCTTGAAGTGATGAAGGTATTTTTCTTGGTTACTCTACTAAGATCAAAGCTTACAGATGTTTTAATTTAAGGTTGAAGAAAATCATTGAAAGTGCACATGTGGAGATTGATGAGAAGTTCATGATTCAAGAGAGATATTATGAGTATGCACCTATGATTGAAGATGAACCTAGACCTATCAATAAAGAAATAGTTATTGAAGAAATGTTTGATTGTATTGATGTATCATGCAATAATCCTGAACCAAGTCAAGAAGAATCACAGATCATAGATGAGAGTGTCACACCTAAAATCTCAAAATACACATCTAGATACCATTTAAAAAAAGATATCATTAGAGATCAGAGCAGTAAAGTTTTAACAAGATATAGAGAAAAAGGTTCAACCGTTGATGAAGAGGTATGTTTACTTTCACAAATTGAACCCTTAAGTGTTGAAGATGCATGGAATGATTCAGATTGGCAAAATGCAATGCAAGAAGAATTAGATCAAATAATTAAGAATGACACATGGGAATTGGTCCCTAGACCTTGTGACAAGAACATGATTGGAACTAAGTGGATATTCAGAAACAAAATGAATGAAGATGGTACAATGATAAGAAATAAAGCAAGATTGGTATGTAAAGGATATGCGCAAAGCAGCGTAATTTTTAGTGGCGAATATTCACCTTTTGGCGAATTCTGGGCAATATCTATTGTGTGTTTGTAAAATGAGGGGCAATTCAACAGCAGAAAACTTATATTTTGAAGTGAAGAATTCTTTGAATGAATTTGTTGGTATGGATGATTTGACAATTGGCAAGAAGCTAGTGTGTGTTGGAGCTGATGGAGCTGCAGTAATGCAAGGCCAAAGGAATGGTCTTTGTGCAAGATTACAAACTAGTATTTCACCTTACATGCTTGGCATACATTGCATGGCCCATCGAATTAATTTAGCATATAAAATTGTAAGCAATTTTCCTACAATGTCAAAAGTTGAAGATCTACTTCGCGAGCTACACTCTTACTTCTGCAGAAGTCCAAAACATTTTGCAGAATTTAAGATTTTTTCAAAGGGAGTAACACCAGGAAACAAGCTTCTCAAGGATGTTGAGACCACATGGATCTCTTTGCATGGATCAGTAGAAAGAGTTCTAAGAGAATATCAATCCTTGATCAGACTAATATATGAGCAATGCCTCACAATAGACAAAGCTCTTGATTTTTTACATAAGTTAAGTGATATAGAGACTCTGTTAAATTTAGCCAGTCTTCTCCCCATGCTGGATTTAATGAACAAACTTGTTAAGAAATCCCAAGACATAACTATGTATATCCATGAGTATATCAGTTTACGTAAAATGACATGCATTGCCTTGGATTGTCTTTACTCATATATGACAACAATTCAAAGCCCAAATTTTTTTAGGTGGCAAACAATTACAGATTTGAATCATGCTAAGAAGTTTTTACAATTTAATGGAAAAATTGATTTATGTGTGTTTGTGAAAGGATATGAAATACCAATGCACCAATCTAAGATGGGAAAGCGAGGTAGACTACTTCCAGTTAAAAGGGTTGTTTTTGACAGGATTGTTAAATCTATTAGTGATAATTTGAAGTCAATTTCCTACCAACTTTCAAGTGAGATTCATGAAAGATTCCCTCGAGAAGAAATTCTTGAAGCCATGGGTTGTGTGTTTCCTCAATTTTGGA
>MU223065.1:388188-412062 GCA_018584345.1 Thuja plicata | reverse complement strand
TTGTAATTAATTCAATTATTCAATTATTTCAATATTTCCTAAGGTTTGATCATTTTTATCTAATTAAAAGATTTAATTTTCTTTTTAATTAAATAAAATTTATCTTATTTAGTTAAAAGATTTAATCCCCCTTTTAATTGAATAAAATTTATCTTATTTAATTAAAGTAAATTTCTCCCTTTTAATTAAATTAAATTTCTCTTATTTAATTAAATTCAATTTCCCTCATTTAATTAAATAAAATTCTTCTAATTTATTTAATTGAAAGAAAACCCCTCTTTTAATTAAAAAAATAAAAATCCCCACTTAAAGCACTTTATTTGTTGAAAAATGAAATAAATTAAATTAAATTAAATAAAAATCCATTTTTCTTCACATCCTCCTAAGTGGTGGGTTTTTGCCTCTTAATCTCAACCATTGATCAATTCTTTTTGCCTCTTAATCTCAACCGTTCACTTTTCTTTATAAGGAAATCTCTCCTTCTCATTTTCATATTAGGTTTTTCATAGTATTGTTATGCTGCAGGTTTGGAGAGCAATTTTGGAGGAGGATTTAAGCATTCAAGCTTGGATATTGCAACTTCTCTCTTCTTGTCTTCTTCTTCTTGCATTCATGGATACTCATATAGATTAGATTCATGTTTATTTTCATAGATTAAACTTGCATTTGTATTTCCTTTCATAGATTAACCATGCATTGTTATCATTTAGATTAATTTCTTTTCATGTATTGTTATCATATAGAGTAGATCTCATTTTCATGCATTTTAATCTCTCGTTTCATGGTGTACTTGCATAGGCACTAACTAGGTCAATCTGAGGGCCACCATTTCAAACCTTTGCACTCCATGACTAGAGAATTATGGATCGATATTTGAGGCCTCATTCTCGAGCAACCTTGGATGTAATGATTCATAGAAGTGTGTTAACATTTTAGCACACAGTAGTTAAGTGATAAGGCTCAAATAAAGTCTACAAGCTCTTCCACCCTCCCTTTGTGATGATGAATTGGTGGGCATTGGTGATATTAGGGAAAATTGTCCCTTTTCCTCTCCCTGTAAGTGATTCCTCCTACAGGCCACCAATTTGCCTGATTATTTCTACAAATCCTAATTTCAAAGGGACCCTATATGGTAGGATGTGGGGTACTCCTCTAAAACCATAGACTCTAAACATAGTAGAAACTGGATATAGAATAACATCCCCACAGCTATGCACCATTTTGAGCTCCTGATTGTGCTCTATGGGTCTCAAAAACTTCATTAGTGATACAGGGATTCTAGGCTCATCTCCAATAAGTAACTTTCTGAGCCTAGCTGCAAAACACCTATCAAATGTGATGAAGCTAGCCTCCTTGTTGTCCCACGACATATCAACATTCCATAATTGTACTGGCATATCCTCATTATCTCTGATTCTCTGCAGGCTCATCTCTTCTTCAAAATAATCTGCCCCTTTAAACAGGAACATGTGCATGAGTAAAGAATACCAACTGAAAGGCTTGGTGAGCTAAGACTTTTGAATACATTTCAAACCTTCATGAATCAAATTGGCCAAATATGGGGAAAAAACAAAAATAATGGCAAGGTGACAATGCAGGATATGGACCATCATAAACATGAGATGGATTGGCATCTCATTCCCCTCATCTTCCCCAAAGATCTGGCACAAGGCCCTGTAAACTCCTCTAGCCTTGGGAGTGAACAAATCAACCTTAAAAGGTTCTTTTGTGTTGGGACCTACTAACACTAGGTCTCCCACTTTTGCAAAAAACTCTTTTAGTGGGCCTCCCCTGAGATAGCTCCTCTGAGCTTGGTATATTTCCCTGAATTCATTAAAATCAATTTTATCTATAGGGGTGTCTGGCTCATTTAAACTAAACACTTCTCTTATCGCTTCAGCACTTATGCTAATCATGACGTGCCCTTTACTATCCAGCACTATCCTAGCTATTTCATCATACTTCTCTGCTATCTACATGAGTAAATCCACATCCATAAACACCCTGGGTACTACCAATTTACCCACATCAAACTGCCAGACATTATTTTTTGGAGCAAAAGAGTTCCTCTGGCCAAAAACAATTTTGAAAAGGGCAATCTGTTTATGCCCGTATTGGCATCCTGCACCCATCTCCCATAGTCATACAATCCCTCTATAATTCTGACTTGTGGATCTTTAGGGATTTCTTCCATCAATTTAGTATAATCATTAGTTGATCTAGTCAATTGTTGGAGTAAATCGTCACATACATTTCTCTCCTGATAATCCACCCTTCCCTTGAATTCTCTCCTGGGAAGCATTATGTGATGTAGGGTTTGAAATTTTACCACATAATATATCTCTAATACCTATCTATATTTACTGCAATAAGCCCTAATATGTTTGCAAAGTTTTTAAGAAATTTAATCACAGAAATAGAAGAATACCCGTTCAGCAGGTGATCTAATAGCTGTGACAACACTTCGCTTCAAAAATGCTCCACTTCATAACTCGCCGATGATGCACAATAATTTCAAATGATGAATTAAAACCCAACATTTTATACATTCAATTCATTTCCAGGCAACACACGTTCACCATTACTTCTGTTGAGTTCAAACTTGTTGTTAGATTTTGTCATTTTAAAACATAGTCGTTGATCTTACTACCTTTCTTTCTCATCCAACAGTTTCAAGCAAGTCTTTCATAACATTCATCTACCGCAACATGTGGCAGCCTGTCATGTTCCCTCAAAGGATAACTAGCGAGCAGTTTCATCTTAAGGCTTTGCGCCCACCATTCGATCTTCCTTAACTTACCTGAAGGATATCTTTCTTTACGCTGTAGATGGGCCCCAGCATCTAGGACATGCATCACCACGGTGCAATGCCTTGAAGATTAACCATCAAGAAACTTTTCTTTGAGGCTTTACGCCAGCTGTTAGATCTTCAAGATCTGATCTACTTTTACTTCTTTCAATAATCCACGGTTTTAAATCTGGTAGAGACACGTGTCATCACGGTGCAATGCGTTGAAGCTTAAAAACTGATCAACTTTCTTTCAAGGCAAAGCACCCACCGTTGGATCATCCTTAACTTACCTGGTCTTTAACTAACCACCTTTTGATTAAGCATGATCTGCAGCTTGCATAATGGGACACGTGGTGGCATGTCACATTCCCTCATTGATTAGCTACCCTTTATCTTGCGTTCAAGGCAATACGCCCGCCGTTAGATCAGATCCAAGATGTCATGCTTTAACTAGTGCTTGACTTTTCAACTAAAACCCACTAATTACCAGGTGTCATTCTGTTGCGTTGCCTTGATGGTTATTATCCTTGCATCTTATCCTTAAGGCTTTACGCCCACCGTTGGATTTAATCTAAGATGTTTCCTTTTAATTAAATGTTACATTCATCTTGGCCCCACTTGGACACGTGGCAGCTCTGTGCAATGTCTTGAACCTTAAAGCATGATTAACTTTATTTTAAGGCTTTACGTGCACCGTTAGATTTAATCTGATCAACTTAAGCTGGCCTGGTTCTGAAGTTACGCAAACAATTCGTCTAACCTTGTCTCAACTTTGGTACATCTAAATTAGAGGCCTTTGGAACCCCTTTGAAGTTACGGTAACAGTATTTTTAACATCTCTACTTTCATATAACATTACGAAGTCCCGCACAAAGCCTTTCGTAACCTCTGAATTGTTTAATCTTGTAACTGATTAACCTTTCTGAAGTTACGCCAATCCGCCAAATGCTTCATCGCAACTTCATAACTGCAAACACTAACGGCCAACAAACGCTCGTGAAGGTCCGTAACCACTTGATCATTTGATTCATTGCTATTGTAGGTTCAGAAGTTCCTGAAGAAATTGACAAATATTAATCTGACCATTGACACATGTCACAGTCCATTCCTTGGCACTTTCCACATGGCATGCAAATTTATATTATTTGTCATACTCGTTACTCATTCCTGAATCCTAATTTCCTAATACTAAGCATTTACTTAATTGATAATTCATTAATTCCTTTAAGCAAAAGCATTTACTTAATTTAATAATTCCTAAATTCCTAATAGTAATTTCATAAAAGCAAATATTAATATAATTATTAATAATATGACATATACATTATTAGTATTACATTCAATTTTAAACAAATTGCAAGTGCAACTGCGATCTTGAGCTCTTTACAAAATTACACAGGCACAGAAAATTACAAAATATCTTTGTATTAACTTCCTTCAAAATTTGAAATTTATACATCAATGATCATATAAGTACCAAAAACTTCTAAGTTCTATCAGAAAATTACAAAATATCATTGTATTAACTTCCTTGAAATTTATACATCAAATTCAATGATCAATGACAATGATCATAGTACGAAAGACTTTTATCAGAAAATTACAAGAGATTAAGCTTAGAAATAGTTATAAGAGCGACAGCTGGAAGCCCGAATTCTTCAAAATCAGTCTTGGTTTGCACCAAAGGTGTATCCACAGCAGGTGAACCACAAAGATAAGATACCTTGTTTGAATTAACTGACCTCCCTCTATTGGCTCTTCATCTAATACCAAAAGTAGAACTGTCTCAACTACTTCCATCATCCATGTCAATGTGACAAGGCTTGGATCTCTCCAATGTTTTCCCACACCACAATTTCCCTCTTTGATGGCCAAGTTATCACTCTAACTGTATCCAATTCTTCAAGGCATTTTTTCCACTTGGCATCTATTATGGCTCGAGATTCAGCAACAAACTTATTCATGTCAATCTCCTGCTTGTATAATTCATCCACAACTTCAAAAAAAATTGAAATGTCAGCATCACCAACAAAATAAGAATCCACCTTGCTAGCATCCAAAATTTGGTTGAAAGAATCAACCCACTCCTGCCAGTCCTTCAACTATCCCTATGTCCACAATAGTAGGGATATATCCTTTAGACTCTTCAGCAAAAAACTTTAGCTTTGCCTGAATGTTTTTTAACTTGCCATTGAGAAATGCATACAAATCCTTTACTAATACCACCATTTCCTTAACATCAATTATTTTGTTAGGTAACTCCATTTTTTTCCCATTAGTAAAATTCACCTCTCAAATAATTGCAAGTGTGGGCCCCAAGTATTAAATAATGGGGTTAGTATAGACAAGGCATTAGAACATTGATATTATGTCCTCTACAAAGAAATGAATGTTCTATGAATGATTTGAGACTTCCCTTTTAAAAAATTTACTCTGTGCAATATCACCTTCTTCAACGTCTCCTTTTCAGCAATTCCAATATCAGCAAGCTGATCAATGTTCATTATTATGTTCTTTATTGCAAATTCTGGAGCTAAGCCCCCCTCATACTCAGTTTGGACCCCAGCATCACAGACCTCTGAAACTGCCCTGGACTAATTTTTTAGACTATTTATTTCATCTTTTAGCTCCTTCAAAGTCGTATCCAGGAAAAAATTCTTCTTCAGTTCCTCTTCAAAAATTTTCCTAGTTGACACATAATCTCTGAATGTCCTTGCTAGTCTATTCTCTAAGTCCTCAACCACTGCCTTATTCATGGAGGATGCATGATGTATGAGATTTTCTATCTCTGATCCTGTAGTCTCCGGCAACCTCCATATTAATTGGCTTCCATGTGTTGTGTCTTGGATGTCAACCAATCTGGGCTTATTAGATTCTAGGGCCACACACCATACTGCTAGTGTATTAGTGTCCATATTGAATCTAGAACCCCTCTGTAGTCCATCAGGGCCAAAAGATTCATAAGCTACAACATTATCTTGCCTCTTTATTTGGTCAATTAAGAATGAGGACTCCAAGTCCCATCCAGGGATCAGCAACATGCCACTTCTCTTGACAAGATATCTTGCCTCCTCCATAGTTAATGTTTCACTGTTGGGATCATAGGCCTGTAATTTTTCAATCATTTCAATAGTCTTTTCCTATGATTCCCCTAGTTTCAAAGACAATGTTAATTCATTTTGTTTCACTCTAAAGAGAAAACTTTTAAACTCATCGGACTTGATGAATTCATCATCATCTATAAACTCTTTATCTTGGATGACCCTGTCATCCAATCTAGCTACAGCCAATTCTAACTCATCTAGGGCCTTTTCTCCCTCTTCTACCTATGATGTCAAAAAAAATTGTCTTAAGTCAGCAAAGTATTTCCAATTACCTAGCAGGATTTGTAGTGCCTTTTTCCTTGCCTTTTGTGGTACATTCATCAGCTTTTGTTTCTTTGATGGCTCCTGCTCAGATGTGAGTGGCTCAGCTTGTTCTGTTTCTACCATAAACACCACATCAGGTTCAACTTCTCCAGGGTTTATTCTATCCTCCTCCTTCTCCTCAGGGATGTCTGGCAATTTAGACATAATATTTTCATAATTCTCTATACACGTATCAATTCTTGGCATGTATTTGAGATCAAGAAAGAAATCGCGGAAGGTAGGTTCTTCCTTTTTCAATTCTTCCACTACCCTTACAATATTGTGCCATTTAAGGGTTCTCTCCTCACAGATATCTTCACTGAGCACATTTCTAATAACATCCTCATCTTCCATAGGCTGATTTTGAGCCAAATTGTGATTCCTCATTTCTCTCAATGCTCCTCTAATGAAGTCTTCAGGGTCATGCATCCTTGCTTTAGCACAAGGCAATCCGAATTGTCTCAAGAATTCATGGATTTGGTCCACAGCATCTTTACCTATAGAGAAATCCCCTATTTGGAACCTCCTTAGCAGAAAGGTTCCCTTATGTCTTTTAGGGCCTAAGTTTTCTCTATCCATCATAATAAGCTTCCACAGGAATTCTACAATTGCCAATCTTTTTGGGACATATTTTGGTAGTAAGTGTGGAGGTTGAAGGCAAGCAAACACTCTTATAACAGAAAAATTCTTTAAAAAAAACATATCACCCCAGTTGTGGTTAATTTCATTGTCAATTTAAATGCTAGGGGTCTAAGCAATTTTCTAACTAGTAAAGGAAATCTATTCCTTGCAATACCTAACATGTTCATTATTGGATCCACAAAATCACTATAAAAAGCAATGAAGTTAGAGAAATGGTGACTTCTATCCCATAACCTGGTCCAGAGCTGAAGCAGAATAGTTCCTCTTGCATTCTTGGTCTTATTGATGAACTATGGGTTGATGTAGCCAATATTACCATAGAGGATCAGGTGCATCAGCATGGAGTAGTGATTGAACTTGAAGCTTTTCAAATCAGTCTTTGTCCTCATCAACTCAGTGTGCATTACATTGATTATGTGCCCTACATAATCAAACTCCTTGTTGGTTTACAGGTCCTAAACATCTATAGCCATGACATAAATGTCAGGAGTCACTTTCAAACCTCCATCTATTCCAATAACTTTCATTAGACCATAGATGGTATTCTGGAAATAGGGGAAAAAAAAGCTCAATATCAAATGAATCTGCAACCTTCTTCGGCAACAACTTTGCCTCTTTAATTTGTATAGGAATGGGCTTCCTCATAACCTTTCTAGCGTAGTAACTTTTCTATCTATGAAATAGGGCCTCCTCTTCTGTTAGGTCAATATCCACACTCATAGCTCCCTCAAGGTCAAAAGCTTGAATAAAAGTTTCTCTGTCTAACATGCAGAGTATAGACTTGTCCTGTCTGTGGAAAGCTTGTGTCACTAGATTGTATGCTTCAATTAGCGCTCTCATGAGGTCTATCTACAAAAATACCTTAGGTACTATCAACTTTACCAAGTTCATATCCCATGGGTTTGAAATAGGAGGTCCTCTCAATCTATTGTTATAGAAATACATGAAGAGCTCATACCCAGTTGTGTTTGGGAAGACAACATCCCTGTAGAATGCATAAGGGTCCATCCATTCATAAGCGTTAGCTGATTGCAAATTTGAGGATCCAGGAAATAGTTTCATCCATTCTTCAGCGTATATGTTTGGCCTCTTTGTTCTTTAAGGCAAACTCTTTTTTGGTTCTACAACAACATCAGGAGATCCTTGTTCTGCCATTCTTTATGTATGCTAAACTCTAAGCAGTAAGCTCCTTTTCTACACTTAAAGGTTTCAACTCTTTGTTGCTCTTCGACTCTGAAAATTAAGGATGCTCTGTGAAGTGTGAATTGTATTTAATAACTAATAAGCAACTCACAAGTTCACAACCGGCCACCAGGCCACCTACTCTATTAAAAATTAAATTCTCATCAAGCGCACATGCCTGAAATTAGTAATTACCTTTTTCAGAAAAGTGTCACTGTAAACTATCACTTCCAGCATAGATTTGGGGGCGATTCAAAAGATAATAATTGGCGTGTTGCCAAAGTTATGCTAACGATACATCTAACAGTTAATCCTAGGTCACAAATGGCCAAGAACCCTAACGAAGCTCTGCAAACATTCCATTCTTTAGCAATTTCCACGTGGCATGCAACTCTCACTTTTCAACACCTTACAAAGTTACGCACGAAGTTAGTCAGGAATTCTAAACCCCTAACCATCATAAAACTTAAACCATTTAGAAGTTACAAAATAGTCAGTCATAACTTCGTAACCCCTCACCATCATAAAAACTTAACCATTGAGAAGTTACAAAATAGCCAGGTTTAACTTTGGAACCCATCACCATCGTGATTTAGTACACATGCATGAAATTAGTAATTACCTTTTTTAGAAAAGTGTCACTGTCAACTTAGAATTGTCACTTACAGCATAGATTTGGCCAAAGTTATGTTGACTATACATCTAACCCTAGGTTCTTATTCCAACTTACTCTCACTTTTCAACAACTTACGAAGTTATGCATGAAGTTAGTTAGGATTTCAGAACCCTTAACCATCATAAAAATTTAACCATTTAGAAGTTACGAAATAGCCAGGCGTAACTTCAGAGCCCATCACCATCAAAAATAACTTAACCATTGAGAAGTTATGAAACAGCCAGACGTAACTTTAGAACCCATCACCATCAATAATAACTTAACTGTTGAGAAGTTACGAAACAGCCAGATGTAACTTTGGAACCCATTACCATCATAATAAATTAATCGTTGAGAAGTTACAAAATAGCCAGACGTAACTTTGGAACCCATCACCATCATAATAAATTAACCGTTGAGAAGTTATGAAATAGCCAGGTGTAACTTTAGAGCTTGGAGTGGGTTCCAAATTTCAATGTGCCATGTGGGATTTAGATTTCAGAAGTGTCAGACTTCTCATTCAGTCAGTGAAGTGAATCGTGGATTCATGATTTAGCATTCTGAATTAGTTATTACATATAGGTATTTATAATTTTATACAAAATCATAGTTCACAGTCACACTCACAGATACTTCAAAGTTCAATTTACACATTTTTCAATTTATAAAACTATTGTTCAATTTCATGAATCATGATTTGTATAAAACTAAAAACAGTAACCTGTAACACTATTTAAAAAAGAGTCTTCTAGTTCTAGTTCTCATATTTATACACTTGCTGTATTACTATTAAATTCAAAAACTGGTATTAGGAATTTAGGTATACATAATACTGGTAACTGAATCACTAATTGAGATTCATTGAGTAGTGAGTGACTGAAGTTCTAAACGGTTGTGTTTTCCTCAGAAGGAGAAGTGACAAGCTTCCAACCGTTTCCAAAAGTTAAAACCAAAATGAAAAGTACATTTGAATTTCATATTTACAAATTACTACTACAAGTCCACAAGTAACAAAAATTTTCCTAAGATCCATTGAAGTTTTGAACTTTCAGAGGAAATTACAAAATCCTAGTCCGACAATCCAACAGTCGAATCCTACATATCCTAATACTAATAGACTAATAGTAATTTGTTAATATGTTATAGTATAAAGTATAAACTATAATATAATAATACTATCCACAAAGAGAAAAAAAAAATTAGTCGATGAGCAGACCAACAAATAACCGGATCATCTCCTCCTAGAACCCCTCCTGGTCAAAGCCATGATCCTCAAAAATGGTGCGCATCTCCGCCTTGTCATGTTCTACTTCGAGTTCGAACATGTCGCTTTGGTATCTGGCGTAACTGGTAGCATGATCCCATGCTACAGACATAAGATGACTAAGGACATCCTATTGAATCTCCTCCTCCATATCCAAATTTGGTTGGATAACAAGTTCTGGGTTATCATATGATGATCCCTCAGCTACTGGAAGACCCATTCTAAATTTTTGTCTTCCAAGATTCTAAATTTAGAAATTTAGAAAGCGCACTGTGTTTTGCAATTTCACTACCAAGGAGTATATAAAGAAAATAATCACCGACTTTCCAGGCACAATAAATTTTGAAGGAATGTTTCACGTAAGGTGGCTTGCCATGGAAAAGGGAATTAATGAATATCAATAAACAAAAATTACAGACATTTGTATCAGCCTTTGTACCCTGCGTAACTTGGCTCTGAAGTCGAAAAGACAAATAATGAATGTTGATGAGTCACAACTCATTTCCCATAAAACTATCCTTTTTAATGTCTAATAAAAATCTTGGCTTGGATTATGTAACTACTCAAGTTACGCAGACTGCCAGCGTGTGCTCGGAACCACCATATCCTAGCTGCGATTATAAATTTTGAACTGAAAACTTGGCAGCCGCATTAAATTGTGAAAGAATGTTTCGCGTAAGGTGACTTGACGCCAAAAATAAAAATAATGAATGTTTAAAAATCACAGCTCATATCTCATACAAATTATCCTTTTTATTGTCTAATTGAAATCTTGGCATCAATAAGTCTCATTAATAATTAATTGCAATTTGCAGTTTGAAGTTCAATATCTAAATGCTAAACCTTTAACTCTTTAATCTGCGGTCACCTTCATGTTAGTCGAACCCATGTCACCTTAGGGACACACATCACCACAAGGACATGCGTCATTCAGACTTAATGAATTGCTTGATAGATTTTGATCATCTTGAGACTAAGTCATTAAGTGGGTCGTCCGATCAAACAAAATCTGCATGCCTTTTACCTTCAACAGGGTCGTTGCATATCTTCGTAACCTTTAGCCATCGACCCTACTTTTAGCATGCCGAAGCTACGCAAGTTGTCCTCACAAAATGGTCATCACTATCAGTAAATGACACATAGCACCCAACTTGACACGTATTCCCATCGCTATGTTTTGAATATTCACCAATATATTTTTTATACTATAAATATTGTTTTTTATTTGCCAATATATATTTTTTATAATATAAATATTGTTTTTTATTCGCCAATATATATTTTTGTATACTATAAATATTGTTTTTTATTTGCCCATATATATTTTTTATACTATGCATATTGTTTTTTATTCGCCCATATATATATTATACTATAAATACTATTTTTTATTCGCCAATATATATTTTTTATACTATACATACTATTTTTTATTCGCCATTATATATTTTTATACTATAAATACTGTTTTTTATTCACCAACTGAGATTATTTTTATTCTTGGCAAAAAAAAAAAATTTGCCAATAAAATTAATAATTTCCTCTGTAGTTTTCTAAATTTCGCCAATTTTTTACACCTTTTTTGAAAGGGGGGTTTCTTAAAGATTACCCTGGCGCAAAGAGAAGGAATTGACTATTCTGATACATTTTCCCCTGTGAGCAGACTAGAAGTTATAAAGTTTTTTTTATCTTATGCAACATTCAAAGTATATCAGATGGATGTCAAATCAACTTTCCTAAATGGTGACTTGAAGGAAGAAGTCTACATAGAGCAGCCTGACGGATTCAAATTTTCAGACAAACTAGAAATGGTATGCAAACTAAAGAAAGCCCTTTATGGACTTAAATAGGCCCCAAGAGCATGGTATGAGAGACTTCATGGCTACTTAACAAAGATTAGATTCAAAAAGGGAGCAATAGATTGCAACTTATTCATTAGAGAGACACCTAAAGGATTATTACTTGTTGCTATCTTTGTTGATGACATTATTTTTGGAGGTAATGACAAGCTTAGTGAAGAATTTGCCAAAGAGATGCAGAGTGAATTTGAAATGAGCATGATTGGACCTTTAAATATTTTTTGGGATTAAATGTAAAGCAGACAGACAGAGGTATATTCATAAATTAGTCTAAATATGTGAAGGAGATATTGAAGGCATTCAAAATGGAAGATTGCAAGCCAGTAAGCACTCCTATGATAACAAGAAGCAAGCTTTCTAAAAATGATGACTCCATGGCAATTGACAAAACATTTTACAAGTCCGTGATTGGAAAACTCATACATCTCACTCAATCTAGACCAGATATATCTAATGTAGTTGGCATTGTTGGGAGATTTGTAGGTGAACCTAAACATAATCACCTGATGGAAATAAAAATAATATTCAAATATTTAAAGGGAACTATAGACTATGGTTTATGGTATCCTAATTCAGAAAATGTAGAACTTCATGTGTACACAGATGCAGATTGGGCAGGTTGCGTTGATGACAGAAAAAGTACCTCATGAGGATCAATATTTCTTGGAGACGGGTTGGTTACTTGGACAAGCAAGAAGCAAAACTGTATTTCTCAGTCAACAACAGAAGTTGAGTATGCAGCAGCCACATTAAATTGTTCAACAATGGTTTGGATCAAACAGATGTTTAAAGACTTTGGACTTCAGATTAATTATCCTATTGTAATTCATTGTGACAACACCAGCACTATTAATATGTCCAAGAACCCTGTGATGCACACAAAGACAAAACACATAGAAATAAAATATCATTTTCTAAGAGAAAAAGTTGCAGAAAGAGAAGTGAAGCTGGATTATGTGAGCACCAAAGATCAGTTGGCAGACATATTCATGAAACCTTTATCAAAAGATACTTTTGAGTATCTAAGAAAAAAGGTGGGAGTAATTCCCTTTCCTGATTCTAATTAGAACTCATAGAAAAAGAATCAGTCCTTTGTGACTGATGAGTGTTTAACTACTCTACTTCTGGAGTAGTACCTGTGCCTATTTGCATTTGGCATCCTTTGCTATTGATGTCAAAGGGTGAGTATATAGTAAGGGGGAGCATATATTCTGGGGGAGTATATAGTCATGAAAATAAAAACATAGTCAAAGGAGATACAGCAGTGAAGAGGAACCTTTGATGAGGATATTGAGAAGATTGTAAAAAGAAAGAAGACACTTTTAGATTGATGGTGTTTTTAATCATATGTTTCCATCAATGTCAAAGGGGGGGATTGTTGGAGATTTGCCTTTGTGCAAATAGTTGACTGTAATATTGTCATTAATGACAACATATAGTATACAGCAGTGTACTATATTCACTTTTTAGTATAGATATGTGGAAGCCTTGCGTGGTTATTTTTATGTTTCAGACATAGTTATGATACCATGTTCATACACACAGATTTAGATGTTCAGTAACAATTGAGTTATGTTACTCAGTTTACCAGCTACATTTTCAGAGAATTATTTTCAGAAAATTGACAGTAATTTTAATAATTCTTCAGTTGCGCCTATCTATGGGATATGCATGTTCAAATTCATGTTTAGTTATGAGTCAAAGATAATTATCCAAAGGTGCTAATCTTGTTTCATCCGAATCACGATGTTTCAGTAATTTTGGTAGAGCCGACAATGTGAAGTGATGCGTCTATTCATTTTGAGTTGCGCGGTTATAATTATGTTGTGTGCTTAGTTTAGCTAACAAGAGAAGCATTGAAGGGATTCCTACAGCTGACGTGGTCATATATTTTGGAGAAGATACATATAGAAGTTCATTTGAGATCACTAAGTGTGAATGATAAGAAAAGAGACAGAAAAAGAACATAGTAGAATGCAGATTGTTTTGGGATAGTAAAGCTATTTCATTCATCAGATAAAGATCTATGTGAAGAAGCAGAGAGTGCATACAATACATTGGAACTGATCAAGATAATAGGTCTACTCAAACAGTTCATTATCAGATAT
Organism: Thuja plicata; assembly: GCA_018584345.1. NCBI lineage: Eukaryota > Viridiplantae > Streptophyta > Pinopsida > Cupressales > Cupressaceae > Thuja > Thuja plicata. Next base: position 398,154 of record MU223065.1, on the reverse strand, counting down.
AGTGTATATCTATTTTACTAAAGGTTGCAGCCTTCATCATTTTAGCAGTTTGTTTTTGGACAGTGAGTCCTCACCCCTAACAGGGTTATTTGTAAAAGACTCCTAATAGGGTCTGACCCTTAACCAGGTCACTATACTTATTGCATTGTAAAGATCAACTCCTAACAGGGTTGTAATATCTTCTAACAAGGATTATTATACTCAAGTATAGTTCTTTATGGGTGCTAATTCCCATCGGGGTTTTTACCTATTTTGGTTTCTCCGTAACCAAAGTTGTGGTGTTCTATTTTGTGTTATCTTATTGTGTATATGCTTAATGATATTTTGTACTTAATTAGAGAAAAGAATTAAAACTAGCTGATAACTAATTCACCCCCCCCCCCCCAGTTATACCTTGGGACTATTCCAACAGAAAGTTGGATCGAAGCAATAAATGAAGAGATTGAGCAGATAGAAAAGAACAAGACCTGGACTCTTGTACCTAGACCAAAAGACAAGAATGTGATTGGTACTAAGTGGGTCTTCAGAAACAAGATGAATGAGAAAGGTGAAGTTTCCAGAAACAAAGCTAGATTAATATGTAAAGGATATTCTCAAGAAGAGGGTATTGACTATGGAGAAACTTTTTCTCTTGTTGCAAGACTTGAAGGAGTCAGAACTCTTCTAGCATATGTTGCACATAAAGGATTCAAGGTATATCAAATGGATGTAAAATCTACATTCTTGAATAGAATTCTAGAAGAGGAAGTCTATATTGATCAACCTGAAGGCTTTGTAGATCCTAACAATAGGAATATGGTTTGCAAACTGCACAAAGCATTGTATGGACTGAAGCAAGCTCTGAGAGCCTGGTATGAAAGATTGCATGGTTAATTGATAAGTATTGGATTTTAGAGGACTAATGATAATAGTAGCTTGTAAATCAAAGAAGGACCTTAGAACAAGTTACTATTAGCAGAAATATTTGTAGATGACATATTGTTTACTAGATATGATGATCTATGCAAAGCATTCTCTGAAGCTATGAGTAAGGAATTTGAGATGTCTATGTTTTGTGAAATCAAATTATTTGTTGGTTTACAATTTTATCAGATGAAGGATGGTATCTACATTACTCAGTCTAAATACATAAAAGAGATACTGAAGAAATTTGGGATGGAATATTCTAGACCAGTTGGAACACCCATGCCTACTGGACATAAGTTGTCTAAGGATGATGATTCGAAGGAGGTAAATCACACTACCTACAGATCCATGATTAGAAAACTTCAATATGTTGTTCACACTAGACCTAATATTGTATTAGCAGTCGGTATTGTTGCAAGGTTTTCAGCTAATCCAAGAGAGAATCACTTAATGCCTATCAAAAGGAATCTGATATATCTTAAGGGTACTGAAGATTATGGATTGTGGTATAAGAAAAAACTTTGATTTGAAAACTTTTACTGATGTTGATTAGGCAGGAAGTGTTGATGACAGAAAGAGCACGAGTGGTGGAGCACTATTTCTTGGAAAGAGGTTAGTCTCCTAGACAAGCAAGAAGAAGAACTACATTTCTCAGTCTATAGCAGAAGAAAAATATGTTTTTACAGTAGTAAATTGTTCAAACATCATATGGTTAAAACAATTGTTGTCAGGTATGAAGGTGTAAATCAAAGAACCTATCATTATCTATTGTGACAACACCAATGCTATTAACATCTCTAAGAACCCTATGATGCATACTAAGACTAAACATATTGCAATTAAGTATCATTTCTTGAGGGAATTGGTTCAGGACAAGGAAGTAAGATTGGAATATGTGAATACTAAAGAACAAATTGCATACATATTCACAAAACCGCTACCTAAGGATACATTTTTGTATCTTAGAGGAAAAATAGGGGTGATTCCCCTAACTTAGGCTCACTAAAACATAGTTTAGTGATGCATCAACCGAGCTACAGAACAGATTTAACATGTTGATGCAGTTATCAAGAGCTTATTACATATGAATCAATACAAATAGGTACATTACAACTTCATTGGATACATATATATCAGTTGGTGTCTTTGGCATTGGTTGTCAAAGAGGGATAGATTAGTGATGTCATAAATATTACAGAGGAAGAGATTATCTATGGAGAGATTGATGATAGAGGGAGAACTTTATCAAAGAACATAGATTAATGCAAGAGGGAGAAATCTGTATTTCAGAGATTGATGACAGAGGGAGTTTTTGGATAAGAATCATAATGAAGCTAAGGACATTAATAAAAATTCATTCTTATGTATGTTTCTCTATAATTATTTGTATTATGATGTGTTGTGTTTCCATCACTACCAAAGAGGGAGATTGTTGATGACAATTATTCAATTGTGTATTGCCATTGATGTTTACACAAGTATAGTGATGTTTACACAAATTTATAATCCCATCCGAGCACATTCAGTGTCTGTCGAGCTCTCTCAGGCATTTAAGATGACCAAAGTGATTTTTATTTCTAACTGAGCTCACTCGGGCATTACAGTGTTGGTCGGGCGTTGAAGGATTTCAGTGTTGACCGAGTTAAACAGTTAGTGTCAGCCGACTAACATCAGTTTATATTTTATGGATAATTGATTGTATGAAGCTGACAAACATGATTTTTATTATTTACTTGAAAGGATATCAAGGCTAACTTGATAAGACTTATCATATATATATATAAGGTCAAGTTTGGATCAAAGTATGAGATCATGTGTAGAAGTGTGTATGGATATATATGTTTTGTGATATGAAGAGTGAAGGAAAAATCAGATAGAATTCTGATTGAATACAAAACATATAGGGCTGAAACAAAATATCCGATCAGTAAGGATCAAGTAATCAAGCCACAACAGAGATCTAAATTAGCAAAGACAGTTACTTATCAAAATAGGTCAATCCATTGTTACTCTCTAACAATTGTAGCAGTGATCAAAATCTCTTAACAAAGTAGACTTAAAAGTCTTTTGTAAATCCTCTCACAAGGTGATACTTCTACATTGAAGTGTTTGAAGACCTCTAACAAGTCCAATCCTTACAGGGTGATTAAATCCTCTAACATGGTCACACCTAATAGTGTGTTATTGTAACCTTTAAAAGGGTTGGCTCCTAACAGGGCTCACTTTAGAAAAGTGAAAAATAGTGACTAGTTGCTATTGGTGGTTTTTCCCATATTGGGTTTCCACGTTAAATGTTGGTGTTATCTGTGTACATTTCATTTTCTTTATGGTTTATGTTTCTGCAATTAATTACTAAAGAATAATCATAGTTAATATCTTAAGATTTGCTATGTTAACCGAGTGACAGTGAAATATCTATGTTAACCGAGCAACAGTGTTAAATTTGTTTAAGACGTCTAAGGGACTTGGATTTTTTTTTTGTGGTAACTGATTCACCCCTCCCCTCTCAATTACTCAACTCATTTCCAACAATTAGTATCAGAGCACCAAGTGCTTATAGGGAAGGTTTAAAGGCCTAAGATAAAGATCAGAGATGTCTTACAGAAGGGAGATCCTTAAGCTCAACAAGGACAACTTCGCTGCATGGAAAGATTTTATGAGACTACATCTATCTACTACTGGAGATACTGGTTTGAAATTCTTGGATCACAAGTATTTAGAACCACCAAGACCTATGTCTGTGGATCAAATGGTGGAAATGAAGCATCATATCATAATGATGATTGATATAGCCTTTGCACTCAGCTACTCTGAATTTGATGAAGTCAGGGACTACCCTACTGCCTTTGATATGAGGAACAAACTACATGATATTTATGGAGGAGATGCAAATGTAAAGAGAGCCAAAGCAGAAAGTCTCAGAGGTCAATTTGATATGATGAAAATTAAAGAAGGATAAAACATTACAAAGTACAGTGAAAGAATCATGAAAGGTGTTACTGCAATCAGAGTTGCTGGCAGTACAATTGAAGACAAAACAGTAGTTAGCAAGCTATTGAGAACTTTACTTCCTATCTATGCAATTAGAGTTTAAGCTATTCAAGAAATGAGATGCAGTAATGACATAACTCTAGATGGATTAATTAGAAGATTATTAGCTTTTTAGTTGGATGAATTTGACAATTATTCTCCTAATCCTAGCAATCTTGAGTCAACATTCAAAGCTAAATTAAACCTTGGAAAGATGAAAGGAAAACAGATTGATAGTGATAGTGATAGTGACGATGATTCTAATGATGAAGATCTGGAAATCATTTAAAGCATTACCTGTAAGGAGAGCTGCAAAAGGAAAAGGACAATACAAAGGAAGAATACCATTGATTTTCTTTTCATGTGATGAAGTTGGTCACATTGTTGCTAAGTGTCCGAACAAGGTAGACAAAAGTGAGAAAAAGTTCAACAAGTACAAAAGAAAGAAGATTTCAAAAGCTACAAATTATATAAGGACAAAGGTAAGAAATATTGTTATATTGCTAAAGATTATGATAGTGATGAAGATGAAGATGAAATGGTTTACATTGCTATTAAGGATGAGTCAGATAGTGAAGATAATGAAAAGACTGTGCTATACTCTCATATTAGTAAGAATGACACCTGGATAATTGATAGTGGTTGTTCTCACCACATGATTGGTAATAAAACCAAATTTGAATATCTTGAGCACTATGATGGTGGGAGTGTTAATTTTGGGAATTATGAACCCTGATATGTGAAAGGTAAAGGTTGTATTGCTCTTACTAAAGGAATCAAGTGTGATAATGCTTATTGGGTTGAAGGACTAAGGTGTAATCTACTAAGTGTGGCACAATTGAATAACATTGGTTTCAAGGTAGAACTATCAATGGTAAGGCCAAGCTCTTGGATGGTAGAGAAAACCTAGTTGGAACTGGCGGGCAAACAAAAGGTAATATATTTTATCTTGATATCAACAAAAGTTCATGTTTTATTGCACAAGTAGAAGAAAGTTGGTAATGGCATAAAAGGTTGTGCCATATGAATTTTGATAACCTAATCAACATAAGTAAGAATAGAAGAGCAAGAGGTATTCTTGTTCTGAAGAAACCCGAATTAGCAATATGCAAACAATGTCAAATTGGGAAGATTGGCAAAACAAGCTTCAAGAGCAAGAACTACAATACAGAAGAAGTCTTGGAATTGGTACATACTGACTTATGTGGACCAATTGGAATAATAAGTTACACAGATGAGAAGTATTTCATTCTATTTGTTGATGACCACTCCAAAATGATGATTGTTATGTTTCTCTAAGAAAAATCAGAAGCTTTTCAGAAGTTCAAATGGTACCTAGCCAGAGTTGAAAAAGAAACAGGAAAGAAACTTAAATGCTTAAGATCTGACAGGGGAGGAGAATTAATTTCTAATGAATTCAATAAATTTTGCAATGAAAGAGGAATCAAGAGATAAGTATCTTCCCTAGGTACACCACAGCAAAATGGTGTTGCAGAAAGAAGGAACTGATCCATCATGGATTGTGCAAAAACCTTGATGATTGAAAAGGATGTTGCTACCAAATATTGGAAGGAAGCCATCAGCACTGCAATTCACACCTTGAACCTAGTTCAACTGAAGAAAGGTACTGAGAAGACACCTTTTGAATTATGGTATGGCTATAAACCTAATGTTCATTATTTCAAAGTATTTGGAAGTAAATGCTACATCTTGAAGGAAGCAAGAAATGGAAAATTTGATGTAAAATGTTTAAATCTTACTACTCATAAAGTCATAGAAAGTGTGCATGTAAATATCAATAAGTTTGCAGAGAAAAGTGAAGAAAAAAATAGTAAAGAGCTTGAAGACTATAGAAACTTTGTGTATTATGAACCTACTACTATGCCTAAGACACAGGCAATGGTGATTGGACAATAATCATGTCAACCACTAAATTCATCAGCACAAACCTTGTTGCAACATGTGAAACCAGTGATGTTAACTGAAGAAACTGAGTCACAAACAAAGGGAATCGAGTCTCAAACTGAAGAAACCGAGTCACAGATAGAGGCACCTGAGTCACACACAGAGGTACCCGAGTCACAGATAGGTGCACCCAAGTCTCAGATAGTGAAACCCAAGTATCAGATAGAAGAACAGGACAAAATATTTGAGCATGGTGAACATAGTGGAGCAAGCCCATAATCAAAAAGGAAGGATCATGTACTTGCAAAAAATATGTTAGAAGGCATCATGCACCTGAACAAATAATTGGAGATCGGATAGAAGGTGTAATGACAAGGAACAAAATAAAAGGTGCATGTTTACTTAGTGAAATTGAACCTAGAACTATTAAAGATGCATTGAATGATGAAATTTGGATCGAAGCAATGAAGGAAGAGATCGAGCATATAGAAAAGAACAAAACCTGGACTCTTCTACTTTGACCAAAATACAATAATGTGATTGGTACTAAGTGGGTCTTCGGAAACAAGATGAATGAGAAAGGTGAAGTTTCCAGAAACAAAGCCAGATTAGTATGTAAAGGATATGCTCAAGAAAGAGGGTATTGACTATGGAGAAACTTTTTCTCCTATTGCAAGACTTGAAGGAGTCAGAACTTTTATGGCATATGTTGCACATAAAGGATTCAAGGTATATAAAATGGATGTAAAATATGCATTCTTGAATGGAATTCTAGAAGAGGAAGTCTATATTGAGCAATCTAAAGGCTTTGTAGATCCTCACAAAAGGAATATGGTTTGCAAACTGCACAAATCATTGTATGGATTGAAGCAAGCTCCGAGATCCTGGTATGAAAGATTGCATCGTTACTTGATAAAAGTAACTTGTACATCAAAGAAGGACCTCAGAACAAGATACTATTAGAAGAAATATTTGTAGATGACATATTATTTACTGGATATGATGATCTATGCAAAGGATTCTCTGAAGCTATGAGTAAGGAATTTGAGATGTCTATGTTTGGTGAAATCAAATTATTTGTTTTTTTACAAGTTTATCAGATGAAGGATGGTATCTACATTACTCAGTCTAAATACATAAAATAGATACTGAAGAAATTTGGGATGGAAGATTCTAGACCAGTTGGAACACCCATGCCTACTAGACATAAGTTGTCTAAGGATGATGATTCAAAGGAGGTAAATCAGACTACCTATAGATCCATGATTGGCAAACTTCAATGTGTTGTTCACACTAGACCTGATATTGCATTAGCAATCGGTATTGTTGCAAGGTTTTTAGCTAATCCAAGAGAGAATCACTTAATGGCTATCAAAAGGAATCTAAGATATCTTAAGGGTACTGAAGATTATGGATTATGGTATAAGAAAGGAAGAAACTTTGATTTGAAAACTTTTACTGATGTTGATTGGGCACGAAGTGTCGATGACAGAAAGAGCACAAGTGGTGGAGAACTATTTCTTGGAAAGAGGTTTGTCTCCTAGACAAGAAAGAAGTAGAACTGCATTTCTCAATCTACAACAGAAGTAGAATATGTTGTTGCAGTAGTAAATTGTTCAAACATCATATTGTTCAAACAACTATTTGATGAACTATAATTGATTGAATGTTTGAAAATGTTAAGTTGATGATCATGCAAGGCATTAAATCAGTTAATGTATTATATTTTCATTGATGTCAACTTGATATAATATGTATGGTCATGGAGATACTTCCAAAGACTTCAAAGAATCGATGAATCAAAGGCTATGCTATTAGTAATGCGTATAAGTCAAGTATTCACAAAACAACTATATAGACCGATGGACAGAGTAAATGAGAAAAGTCATAGTGTTACCCGATGAGCAAATGCGCAGCATTACCAATGAGCAAAGTCACAGTGTTGCCTGACGAGCAAAGCACAGTGTAACCTGATGGACAGAATTACTGTGTTGCCCAACGAATGGAAATCCCAAAGACAACTAGAGTCACACCAATGGAACTCACAATTATCACTGATGACTAACTGAAGTATTGACCGACAAAATAGAGAGTTCATAAATGACAAAATGCTTAGTTGTCAAGAGCTAAAAATAGACTTAACTAATACTTATCATTTTTTTAATCGACAAGATAAAGCCGAAGATAAGTAAAGGATTTAAAGCTGCTTTGTCCAATTGGCAAGAAGATCTCTACGAGATAAAACTGGAGTTTTGCTTTAAATCTAATTGGTGAGAATTGTGGATCATGCCAAGAATCAAGAAAGCCAAGAAATAGTGAATCATGTCTATAAAGATACAAACCTAATTCATTACGAAGTGTGGGGCGAAGAGAAGTGAAAAGAGAATAGATGTTGAAGAGCTTTTGAAGGATAAGAAAGTCTTCATTTAGATCTGATCAACAAGATGAGGAAAGAGCTAGATTTTGCAGACACTGACGAACAGTGAAACAACATCACAGAGAAGAATAGTGTGGAGCAAAGGTATTGAATTGATTATATTGATCAGAGAGGTAATGCACTTACAATATATCTGAAAATATACAATTCAAGTTGTATATGTGAACAGATCAATTTAGTGTTTTAGTTTAACCATTGAAGCATCAAGTCTCTTAACCAAGCAAGACTTAAAAGTCTTTTGTAATTGAGATACATCCCAAGGAGTATCAAAAAGTTTTATTATAAAAAGTAGAATTGGATATACCCGATACCTATTAATAGGCCAAGTGAGTGGTTGATCAAGGATGGTAGCATTAGATGTCAGATATTAAGTGACAAACTATCTTTTAAATCCTCTAACAAGGTCACACCTAACAGTGTGTTTGTAACCTTTAACAGGGTTGGCTCTTAACTGAGCTCACTTCAGAAGAGTGAAAATTTTGGGTACCGGTCTCAGTGGTTTTTCCCTTAACAGGGTTTCCATGTTAAAAATCCATGTGTTATGTGTTTATGTTTCATTACTTTACTATTTTGCATTTCACATAAGCTATTCTGGATTGATCAGTATACACTAGTTATTTATTGTGTTTCGGTAAATAGAAAGACTGCTTATCGGTAAACATACAGAAGAAGGTTTTACAAAGCATTCCGACAAGTAGAAATTTATTATAAGTATTTCAAGGAATTCATCTTGTAGGACTAAATATAACTAGAGGCTCAAAAGTGGTAATAAGTTGTAAAGGGTTGATTTAAGGATTAATTTTTTAGGCCACTGATTCACCCCNGATTCCCCCCCCCCCCCCCCTCCCCCTCTCAATTATTACTAAAAATTGGTTTCAGAGCTTGTGTGCTTAGAAAGGGAGTTTAATAGCTCAAGCTAAAGATCACAAGATGAACATATGAGATGTGCCCAAGTTGAACAAAGAAAAATTTGCTTCATGACAAAGCAGAATAAGACTCCACTTATCAGGTATTGCAAATGATGTTACTCAATACTTAGATATTGAATATGTGTTGCCCACAGGAGAACACATAGTTGAAAAAATGAGAGAGAAGCATGAACACAACTGCATGATGATAGAGCTTTCTTCCTCACTCTCCGATGTTAAATTTGAAGATGTCAAAGCATGCACAATTGCAAAGCAGATGTGGGACAATTAAAGCTTGTACATGGTGGTGATAAAAATGTTCTGAGAGCCAAGGCAGAAAGCCTTAGAGGAAATTTTGATGATCTCAGAATGAAAGAAGGTGAAAACATCACACGATACAGCACAAGAATCAAAGAGGTAGTCAATGCTATCTAAGGAGTTAGAGGTGTACTAGGTGAGGATACAGTGGTAAGTAAAATTCTAAGAACCTTACTGCCTACTTATGCTATTAGAGTATCTTCCATACAAGAAATGAGAGCAGTAGAAAATAGCAATGTTACTCTAGATAGTTTGATTGGAAGACTGATTTCATTTGAGATGAACAACTTTGATAATAGTGTCTTACCAATCATAGAGTTTGCATTCAAATCTTCTTTGAGAATAAGTAAATCAAGTCATAAACACACTATGAGAAAAGATAGTGATAGTGAAAGTGAAGAAGAATATCTTGATGAAATTGAAGCACTTATGGAAAGAAGAATGCAGAGAGGCAAAGGTAAA
>MU223065.1:343627-387714 GCA_018584345.1 Thuja plicata | reverse complement strand
ACTATAATGTTGAATAACCTGATAAAATGTGAAAATGCTTATTGGGTGAAAGGATTGAATTATAATCTATTGAGTGTTTCTCAATTGAATAATTTAGGTCACAAAGTAGCATTTGAAAATAAGAAGGCAAATATCTTCAATGAATCAGGAAATATGATTGGTACCGGTGAGCAAACAAAAGGTAACTTATTCTATCTGAATGATACTGACACCACTTGCTTAATGGCTAGAAACAAAGATATATGGTTGTGGCACAAGAGATTTTGTCATGTGAACTTTGACAACATGATAAAAATAGGAATAAAAAGAAATGTAAGAGTCTTACCGATGATGACCAAGCCCGAGAATATCATGTGTAAGAATTGTCAAAAAGGTAAGATGACAAAGTCTAGTTTCAAAAGTAAAACCCATACATATGATGTCATTCTATAATTAGTCCATAATGATTTATGTGGACCCATGAGGACAAAGAGTTATTATGGTGATAGATATTTTATTCTCTTTGTTGATGATTACTCTAGAATGATGACAGCTATGTTTCTAAAAGATAAATCTGAAGCATTCAAGATGTTTAAATGGTACAAAGCAATGGTAGAGAAACAAAGTGGTAAATAATTGAAATGCTTAAGGTTAGATAGAGGAGGGGAATTTATTTCAGATGAATTCACTAACTTTTGTAATGAGCATGAAATCAAAAGATAGGTCTCTGCACTGAGAACACCACAGCAAAATAGAATTTCTGAAAGAAGGAACAGATCCATAGTTGATTGTGCAAGGACATTGATGATAGAAAAAGGCATCACCCAAATCTTCTGGAGGTAAGTTGTCAGTACTACTATTTACACATTAAACATAGTACAATTGAAGAAAGACACAAAGAAGACACCTTATGAGCTATGGTATGAATACACACCCAATGTAATTTACTTAAAAAAAATTGGTAGTCAATATTATATCTTAAAAGATGATAGAAATGGAAAGATTGACTCCAAGAGTGATGAAGGAATCTTTCTAGGGTATTCCACCAAGAGAAAGGCTTATAAATGTCTCAATAAATCCTCTAACAAAATTGTTGAAAGTGCAAATGTAAAGATAGATGAATTTGCAGAGAAGAATGAAAAGGAAAGCACAAGAGAACTAGAGGACTACAATAGGTTTGTTTACAATGAAGAACCTAACGCTCTACCTGAGAAACTATGTAGAGCTCTTGAGCAATAGATCATTGCACCCGAGCATCAGGCTGCAAAGACCGACAATCAGGATATTGCTCAAGATGATGTACCAAGTGATGGAGAACAAAATGAAGGATACAATGATGATCAAGATGATAGACAAAGATCTAAACCTGTACTTTCCAGATATGTCAAAAGGAACCATCCACAGAACCAGATCATTGGAGATAAGAAGGCTGGTATGAGAACCAGAAGTAAGTCTCTAAATATAAGATGTCTTATTTGTGATTATGAGCCAAAATCTATCAATGTTGCACTAGATAATGATGAATGGATTAGTGCTATGGATGAGGAGATTGAGCATATTGAGAAAAATAAGACATGGACACTTGTACCGAGACCAAATGACAAGAATGTCATTGGTACAAAATGGATATTTGGGAATAAACTAAATGTGAATGGAGAAGTCACCGGAAACAAAGCAAGACTAGTATGCAAGGGGTACGCACAAGAAGAATGGATTGATTATGGAGAGACCTTTGCACTTGTTTCTAGGCTAGAAGGAGTAAGAATATTAATTTCTTATGCTGCATGTAAAGGATTCAAGGTATACCAAATGGATGTCAAGGATGCATTCCTAAATGGAATACTTGAAGAAGAGGTATACATTGAACAACCAGAAGGGTTTGTTGATCCAGACAAGATGAACATGGTATGCAGACTTCACAAATCCTTGTATAGATTGAAACAAGCACCCCAAGCCAGGTATGAAAGACTTCATTCCTATCTTATAAGTATTGGATTTGTAAGGACTAGCGAAAACAATAATCTTTATTTGAAGGAAGATATTGATACTAACATTTTGATTGCTGAGATATTTGTTGATGACATCATATTTGGAGGCAATGATATGCTATGCAAATCATTTGCAAATGAAATAAGAAAATATTTTGATATGTCTATGTTTGGAGAGATCAAGTTCTTTCTTGGTTTGCAGATCATGCAACAAGATGAAGGTATTTTCATTACACAATCCAAATACATCAAGGAAGTGCTGAAAATATTCAAGATGGAAGATTCCAAACTAGTTGGAACACCGATGGAAACTGGATGTAAGATGACAAAGGAGGACAAGTAATTAGAGGTAAATGAGACTTTGTACAGATCAATGATTGGAAAACTCATGTATGTTATACATACTAGACTTGATATTGCACATGCAATAGGAATAGTTGCAAGATTTTTTGCTAATCCCAGGAAATCACATATGACTGTTGTGAAAATAATTCTAAGATATCTAAAGAATACCAAGGACTATGGCTTATGGTATAGAAGAGAAGGAAAATTTGAACTTAAGGTCTTTACCGATGCTGATTGGGCTGGAAACATTGATGACCGGAAGAGCACAACTGGAGGAGCATTCTTTATGGGTGACAGAATTGTCACATGGATCAGCAAGAAGTAAGGATGCATCTCTCAGTCCACTGCAGAAGCAGAGTATGTTGATGTTGTTGCAAACAGCTCAAATATTGCATGGATCAAACAGTTACTAGAAGGTATGCATATGAAAATCCTTGAACTAGTAATTATCTATTGTGATAATACAAGTGCAATAAACATTTCCAAGAATCCAGTCATGCATGCTAAAACAAAGCATATTATCATCAAGTGTCATTATTTGAGAGAACAAGTTCAAGAAAAGGAGGTGATACTTGAGTATGTGCAATCAAAGGAACAATTAGATGATATCTTCACCAAGCCACTGCCCAAGGATGCATTTGAGTACTTGAGAAAAAGACTAGGGGTCAGACCCTTGTCTACTGGTCAGTAAGATGACTAGAAGGCTATATCAGCCTACATATTATCATAATATTATTCATGTTGATGCAAGCAGAGAGATGGACTTCAAAGATAAATCTATACACAGTAAGGTATTTATCTACTCCGAGCACCAGAGCTATTGTATTGTCGATGGATTGGGAAATTCAAGGAGTATAATATGGATAGAAAGGATTTGTTTGGCATTACTGTCAAAAATATTTGTTTGGCATTGCTATCAAAGGGAGAGATTATATCTATTATCACTTCATAGAGATATTATATCCATAAAAGAGAGACTATAACATCAGGGATAAATTATATCCATCACATTATCCAAAGGGAAAGATGTAACAAGAAAGGGAGAGTACATACAAAGAAAGAGAATTACTGACAAGAGACATCAAAAGAAAAGAGAACAGTGAAAGGGAGAGAGTTTGACAAAGAAGAAGAACACATCACATCAGAGAAATAAAGGTTCTACATCTATCCAGTAAAGGGATTGAAGATAGAAAGAAAGCTGCAAGAATCAAATCTAAGTTATATGAACTTACCGAGGACCAGATATTTATATCGATTATAGTACATAAGATTGGTAGTTTGATGTGTTTCAATGTTATATTTAATATTGTATTAGTGATAATATAGTGTGATAATGTAGTGTGTTTCTATCAATGCCAAAGGGAGAGATTGATGAGCTATAACTGATTGAATGTTTGAAGATGTTAAGTTGATGATCATGTAAGGCATTAAATCAGTTAATGTATTGTATTATCATTGATGTCAACTTGATATAATCTATATGGTCATGGACATACTGCTAAAGAATTCAAAGAACTGATGAATCAAAGGTTATGCTATCAGTAATGCATATAAGTCAAGTATTCACAAAGTGACTATATACATCGACGGAGTGCACACCGACGAATAGAGTAAATGAGCAAAGTCACAGTGTTACCTGACGAGCAAATGCACAACATTATCGATGAGAAAAGTCACAGTATTTCCTCACAAGCAAAGCATAGTGTAACCCGACAGACAGAATTATAGTGTTTCCTGACAAATGGAGATCCCGAAGATAACTAAAGTCATACCAATGGAACAGTCAGTTATCATCGATGACTAACTAAAGTATTGACCGATAGAACAAAGAGTTCAGAAATGACAAAATGTTTAGCTGTCAAGAGCTAAAAATAGACTTAACTAATACTTATCATTATTTTAACCGACAAGATAAAGGTGGGGATAAGTAAAGGATTTAAATTTGCTTTTTCCAGTTGGCAAGAAGATTTGTACGAGATAAAATTGGAGTTTTTCTTTAAATCTAATTGGTGAGAATTGTGGATCACGCCAAGAATCAAGAAAGCCAAGAAACAGTGAATCATGTCTATAAAGAGACAAACCTAATTCATTATGAAGTGTAGGGTGAAGAGAAGTGAAAAGAGAATAGATGCTAAAGAGATTCTGAAGCAGAAGAAAGTCTTCATTTAGACCTGATCAACAAGCTAAGGAAAGAGCTAGATTCTGCAGACGCCGACGAATAGTGAAACAACATCAAAGAGCAGAACAATGTGGAGCAAAGGTATTGAATTGATTATATTGTTCAGAGAGGTAATGCACTTACAATAGATCTAAAAATCTGCAATTCAAGTTGTATATGTGAACAGATCAATTTAGTGTTTCATTTTAACCATTGAAGCATCAAGTCTCTTAACCAAGCAAGACTTAAAAGTCTTTTGTAATTGAGATACATCCCAAGGAGTATCAAAAATTTTGATCATAGAAAGTAGCATTGGATATGCCCGATACCTATTGATAGGCCAAGTGAGTGTTTGATCAAGGATGGTAGCATTAGATGCAAGATACTAAGTGACAAACTATCTTTTAAATCCTCTAACAAGGTCACACCTAACAGTGTGTTTGTAACCTTTAACAGGGTTGGCTCTTAATCGAGCTCACTTCATAAGAGTGAAAATTTGGGGTACCGGTCCCAGTGGTTTTTCCCTTAACAGGGTTTCCACATTAAAAATCCATGTGTTATGTGTTTATGTTTCATTAATTTACTATTTTGCATTTCACATAAGCTATTCTGGATTGGTCGGTATACACTAGTTATTTACTGTGTTTTGGTAAATAGAAAGACTACTTATCGGTAAACATACAAAAGAAGGTTTTACAAAGAATTTCGACAAGTAGAAATTTGTTATAAGTATTTTAAGGCATTCATCTTGTAGTACTGAATATAACTAGAGGCTCAAAAGTGGTCATAAGTTGTAAAGGGTTGATTTAAGGATTAATTTTTGAGGCCACTGATTCACCCCCCCCCCCTCCCCCCTCTCNGATTCCCCCCCCCCCCCTCCCCCCTCTCAATTATTACTAACACCATTGTCAGGTATGAAGGTGGAAATCAAAGATCCTATCATTATCTACTGTGATAGCACCAGTGCTATTAACATCTCTAAGAACCCTGTGATGCATACTAAGACTAAACATATTGCAATTAAGTATCATTTCTTGAGGGAATTGGTTTAGGACAAGGAAGTAAGATTGGAATATGTGAATACTAAAGAACAAATTGAGACATATTCACAAAACCGCTACCTAAGGATGCATTTTTATATCTTAGAGGAAAGATAGGGGTGATTCCCCTAACTAAGGCTCACTAAAACATAGTTTAGTTATGCATCAACCAAGCTACATAACATATTTAACATGTTGATGCAGTTATAAAGAGCTTATTACATATGAATTAGTACAAACAGGAAAATTACAACTTCATTGGATACATATATATCAGTTGGTGTCTTTGGCATTGGTTGTCAAAGAGGGAGAGATTAGTGATGTCATAAAGATTATAAAGGAAGAGATAACTGATGGAGAGATTGATGACAGAGGGAGAACTTTATCAAAGAACAGACATTAATGCAAGACGGAGAAATTTGTATTTCAAAGATTGATGACAAAGGGAGTTTTTGGATAAAAATTAGAATGAAGCTAAGGACATTAATAAAATTTCATTCTTATGTCTGTTTCTCTATAATTCTTTGTATTATGACATGTTGTGTTTCCATCAATGCCAAAGAGGGAGATTCTTGATGGAAATTATTCAATTGTGTATTGTCATCGAAGAGGGAGATTCTTGATGGAAATTATTCAATTGTGTATTGTCATCGATATTTACACAAGTATAGTGATGTTTACACAAATATCTAATCCCATCCAAGCAGAGTTAGTGTCTACCGAGATTTCTTGGGCATTAAAGATGACCAAAGTGATTTTTAGTTCTAACCGAGCTCACTCGGGCATTACAGTGTTGGTCAGGCATTGAAGGATTTTAGTGTTGACAGAGTTAAACAGGTAGTGTCAGCCGACTAACAGCAGTTTATATTTTATGGATAATTGATTGTATGAAGCCGAAAAACATGAGTTTTATTATTTACTTTAAACCATATCAAGGCCAACTTGACAAGGCTTATCATGTATATAAGGTCAAATTTGGATCAAAGTATGAGATCGTGTGTGGAAGTTTGTATGGAGATATATGTTTTGTGATATGAAGAGTGAATGCAAAATCATATGGAATTTTGATTAAATACAAAACATACAGGGCTACAACAGACTATTTGATCAGTAAGGATCAAGTAATCAAGCTAGAGCAGAGATTTGAATTAGCAAAGATAGTTGCTTATCAAAACAGGTCAATCCATTGTTACTCTCTGACAATTGTAGCAGTGATCAAAATCTCTTAACAAAGTAGACTTAACAGTCTTTTGTAAATCCTCTCACAAGGTGACATTTCTACATTAAAGTGTTTGAAGACCTCTAACAAGGCCACTCCTTATAGGGTGATTAAATCCTCTAACAAGGTCAAACCTAACAATGTGTTATTGTAACCTTTAACAGGGTTGGCTCCTAATAGGGCTCACTTCATAAAAGTGAAAAATAGTGACTAGTTGCTATTGGTGGTTTTTCCCATATTGAGTTTCCACATTAAATCTTGGTGTTATCTGTGTACATTTCATTTTCTTTGTGGTTTATGTTTTTGCAATTAATTACTAAAGGATAATCATAGTTAATATCTTAAGGTTTGCTATGTTAACCGAGTGACAGTGAAATATCTATGTTAACCAAGCAACAATGTTAAATTTGTTTAAGACATCTAAGGGACTTGGATTTGTTTTTTGTGGTAACTAATTCACCCCTCCCCTTTCATTTACTCAAATCATTTCCAACACATCTTATACTTCATGCTTGTTTTGCTCCTCTTTCCTTAGTTTACTCAGTGATGTCTACAGAAATGCTCAGTTCTGTCTTTAACCAGTTTGATCAATCATGCATAAAATTCACATGTATGGATCAGCATCTGTCAACACACGATTAATAAATGAATCTCTTGTCTCTTATATGGACATCATGTATCATTTTATTTTCATCCTTCAGATCTTGTCGCTTAATCTCCATCATTCATTTTCCCGCTTGATCCTTCCTCGACAGTTGTGTTAAAAACACGTTTCAATCTCTATTGTCTGATCTTCATTAAATTTTATAACTGTTTGATCAAATAAAAAACTTTATCTTTTACCTCAAAATTATCAATTGCCAGATCAACATCCAAGTCGGCCTCAATTAGAATTAATTGTTCGGTCTTAGTATCAACCTTGTTGTGTCGGCAATCTCTTGCTCCGTTATCATTGTTTCTTGATATACACTATGTTTTACTGGGTTTGCACTATCTCTTGGTGTATACAAAACTCTTCTTTTACCGACCACATAAACATTGTTTATTCCAGATCTTCAATACATAACAAATGTTTTCCATGATAATAACACTCAAATAAGTTGACATCAATGACAATATATTAACAGATAATGTTTATCATCACTTCTGCAACTCGGTTGAATATCAACAAATTACTTCAAACATATAATAAGTTATAGTTCATCAGTTGTATCATCCAAGCATTTACAAATCTGTACAAAACAAGATAACAATATGCAACATGGGGAATAACATAGATTTTAATGCACAAAACAATAATTTTTCCTTCTCCATTCCATCTCCCACACCAAATTAGATTTTGGTGGAATTTAAATAGATTTTCAACCACCTAGCCAACCAACCACTAATTTTCCTAACAAAACACAACAAATTGACAATTTTGACAAATTGTTTTGCTTGACTTTTTTTTGCACTATGACAACTTCTGCAACTTTTACCAATTTAAACCAACAAATCTATAAATTTACAAAATAGATCAACATGATCCCAAATGTTCTCAAAGGGCCTTATTTACATCAAGTATACCAAAACAAGATTTAAAAAAAAAAAAAAAAAAAACCCAAGGTTGACCAAATTTTTATGTGGGTTCCATGTACCATATTTCCTAGGGAAAATATATTTGAGTTCCATCTCAAATGATTGTATGCTTTTTCTTTATCTTCTTCCAATTTGGTTGCATGTGTAGGTTTTCTCCTACTTCATCATGTTCCTCTCCATTTGTATCTTGATCTGATCCATGTTTCTTGGTTTGCAAACTTTCTTTCTCACTTTCTTCTTGCATCTCTTTGTGCTCATTAGCTTCTCTACATAAAGGATCCAAGATTCTATGTCTCTGTCAGACACCTCATTTTTGTTTTCCATTTCATCCTCATCTTCATTTTATCCTTGTTATACACTTAGACAAACATTATCATCAACATGCATTAGATAAAAACCATAGAGACAAGTTACCTCTTCACTCATTCCTTGTGTTAGTTAGTTGTCTTCTTCCTTGATCTAAGTTATACCCAAATTTGTAGAATTTGTACCTTTGGAATGTAACTATTTCCAATGGACCTTTGCATATGTTCCTACTTGATAACATTGTACTTCCTTAAATTTTATTCTTTCTTAAAAACTCTCTTGATCTCCCTTCATGTCCATATCAATGAATGTCACTTTTTCCTTATTTTCATATTCTCTTTTCAAAGTAACCATCCTTTGTTTCATTCTTTTCTGAAAAATAAACTTTATTATCCACTTCACCTTCTTTCTCATTGACCAATTCCCAATTTTCCCTTGGTATTCTTCCTTGATACACTGTTGCACTACAAGTTTAATATGCTCTTCCCACTCTACCATTCTTCTATCAATCTCTACATTTGACCATATCTTGTTTAATTTCATCTCCTCCTTCTGAGTTTTTTTTTGTTTCATATTGCTTCTATTCTCTTTTCTTAATTTTCTTCTTGTGCTACCTCGCTTAGGGTTCTTTCTTTTTCTTCACTACCTAGTCTTTTGACATCTAGGTTTTCTCTTCATCCTGTCAAAAGCAATATACAAACTTTCAAATATTCCCTTGCCTTGAGCTTTGGGCTCCCAAAATTCTTTTCCAAAACCTTTTAGGACCTAATGCCATAATGATGCAAAAGAAGGACTTACTTTGGCTTATCAAAACATATGGTAAAGTGCTTCTATAATTTCTAACATATCTTGGCTCATGGGCTTGTTTCTAGGACTTGTCTTGTGGCTTGTCTTGAGGAATTTGAACCTATTGTACTCGATCATTTTAATGAAATTGGATAGACCTTATTGTAACACCCCAAAATTGGCATCTTGCAACCCTAACCAATTTTGTTGCAATTGTCATTCTTCTAAATCATCAAAGTCCTATTATACTAGGCAATTCTGAGTTTTAACTGACTCTACTCGACCTAAGTGTCAAATGTAGAAAATCCTAAATCTGCATTAATCATACATTATATTTAATTCCTCAATACCTATTTGGCTAAACAAACCTTATGATCAAATTAATTTAATTAATAAAGTCCTAGCACGTTAATTAAATTAAATTCACCCTCTTTAGCTAAAGACACATAAAGGAATTAAATGATATTTAATTATTAAATAAATATCCTCATTTTCAATAATTGAATTTAATTATTCAGATAATTGAGAAAAAAGCAATTATGAGGTCATATTTATTTAATTAATTGGATAATCTCTCAAAAATCTTTCATCTGTTCAGAAATAGAATCTTTGAATTAATTGTGCTTTAAAGAGAAAGAAAATAATTAAATTCAAATAAAACAGAATTAAATCAAAGAAAGAAAACAGTTAAAGCTGAGAGAAAACAATTTATTGTATTCTTTTAAATAAAGCTTTCTAATTTAAACTGGCTTTTCTATCTGTTTTATTTCAAAGAGGAAAGTTTCTATTCTGATCATCTCTGAGTCTATAAAAGAACTCTCATTCAAACACCACTCATTTTCATGCATTGTTAGAATACTGAATTATTGTCACATTTCTTGATAATCTCATATAGAATAATCTCATTTTTGCAATAGAATAGTTTCAATTTCTAGAATAATTACATTGAAATCATGTCTTAGAGTAACCTCACATTTTTTATTTCTTAGAATAATCTTGCATTGTATTGCATTCATGGAGAAAATTCCTCCGTTCCTAGATTGGTCTATGGTTGTGAGACTCTCGTTCTGAGAGATATTTCAAAAACCTCGTCTGGATAGAAGGCAATTGGTCAAATCATGCAGGCAGATAGGATGAATAATCTCATAGTCAGTCTTGTGTGTATCTGGTGAAGAAGGACTATGTTGAAGTGTATGATGAGTTAACAAGGCCAAATTTACCACATACATTTCTAGCGCCCACCGTGGGGTAGGTATATTCTATTCTGGCCTCATTTCATTTCACTTTTTTCATTTTTTTCCATTTTGTCCGTACTTCCATACAACTTTGTTCTAATTTTGCGCGAACTTTCTGAGCGTCTCGCGCGAACTTTCTAGTTCTTTGCGTGGCTTTCAGTACTTCTTCGCGCGATCTAGCATACTTTATTGCACAAAATTACATATCAGAAGCTTTCATTTGATATTTTATTATCTCAGTTTTCTAACCACCTGTTGTTTTCTGACATCTGTGTTTCTCTAATTTTATCTTTTGAAACAACATAACAGTGGTTTGCAGGACGCTGAGATAAAGAAAAGCCATTATAAACTTCTAACGCATTTATTGCAAGATGTTGATATGAAGAAATTCATTACAAAATACTAATGGGTTTATTGCAGGATGTTTGTCAAAGACCTTGCGTGTTTTCACAACTTCTTATATCTGTCTTTAGTAGTTAAAACACACTTTGGTTGGTGCTTAAAATGAATCATTGTCTTGCGTGATTGAAGTCTTTTTTAGATTGTAATCCTAAGAACTACATGAACCTATCCTCTCCCCTCGCCTTTATGGATCTTGGGTGTAAGATAAATTCATGTGATTCTTCTAGAGTGGCTACCTCCCGAGAGCTTTAGTAGAGCTAGTGAGAGTGGATACCCAACCGGTAATAGGCTAAAGCCAAGCCCTTCCAAACCGGTATACAAAAAATGCTATTGTGATTAATGTCACAATAGACAGGTGTGAATTCATTATGGCAACCAAAATCTCCTCCAGTACCCTAGTGGTGTGTTAAATTCCTGACATCGTTAAGGTGAAATCCTTGCTTTGAAAGGATTGGGAGAGCCCCTTTATTGGGAAAATGACTTGATCACAACCACCTGAATGGATGGCCTTACTACAAACTGTTGTTCTAGTTTCCAAAAACCCTCTATCTATTGGCGCAAAAGGTCAGAGACCGACTAAGATGCCCCACATTTTTATGGCTTTTAGTAGAGATAACAGCCCTTTGGGAAGCAATTCCTTTGGGGTTTGAAGCTTGGTGTGCCTAAAAAGTGAGTGCATACGTAAGGAGGAGCCCGTGCCTCCAAGCTTCTAAGTTATTCGCTAAGAGTAAGTGTAGATGAACTTCAATTCAAGTGGGGATTCAATAGATATTGTCCTAGCTATCCTAGGATTATTATGTTCTTGTTCTGGTACTACAAACATTTTGTTTAATGTGTTTTGCGTGGGTGTATCATTTGAACAGTCGAAACTATCATCAAAACACACAAACTATCAATCTTGAACATGTCCAAAACAATCTGTAACTTGAACTATCTGTCAAAAAATAGCATGATTTTATCTTGGGAAACGCAAACTGGTCTCAACAGACTGATTCTATAAACGTTCTTTTTTTTCAACACTTGCATAGTTTCACGTGACGTTTCTCAATCTTCGCATCATTCATTGGGAATCTTCGCGCGATACATAGTAAACTGTCGCGTAACATTTGGCAATAGTGCCATAAGTTTGTCATCTTTTTCATCTGCCAACTGGTGTCATTCTTCGTGTGAATACTGTAAATTTTTGCGCGAGTCGGTGAGAACCTTCGCACAAAAGAGCATTTCTTCGCATGAATCTGGAGTCTTTTGTCCAAAATAGCAAGCTAAAATATGTCAGTCAGGTGTACTTCTATCAAATCTGGTCTCTGCTATGGGTCTATTTTTCTACCATCCATCTTCACACGATCTAAAACTTGGTTTCTTGGGTTGAAAACTACGTGATTCTTGCTTAAACTGGTCTCGTATCATGTCCTTTTTGGTCTCTTTCACTTGTGTTGTCATGCCTTGTGTCACAATAGTCATCTCTTGGCTATTCTAGCCTCATCTTCGACGATTTGCACCAAGGATGCTTCACCTTTTGGCACGTTATGTGTAATTACTTTGAGACAGTTTCAAGTTTGGTCCTAGTTCACATTCCTTGTTCAAACTTTGTCTATGACTGTCACAACTCAAAGAGGAAAAACATTTCCTTCAATCAATCAAGATGAATCTGTACTTTCCACACCATTATCGGCTACATCTAGTGAGGAATCATCTCGATCTCCTTCCCCGATACATTGACCTTACAATAAACGGTCATTTCCAGTGGATCTTAGTCAGGTTCAAAATCCTTTGTTCCAAGAAGACCCAAATTCAGAGAATACTCAATCTTTTCATACCGAGTCTTTACACCTTGAATCCTTTCATTTTGGCAAGATGGTAGATCATGACCAATTAGGTGGTGAGGTTCGCAGAACTGACCTCTTTAAAACTTGGGGTAAGTCCCATTCTCAAAACCCCCCTAACGATGTAGAAGTAGAAATCACTCAAGAAGAGATTGCACAAGCTCGTGCTAACAAAGATTTATGTAGGATGATGGGAGTTCTCCTATCTGAGGAGAAAGAAAAATACATTATTGAACTAGCCAATCAAGGGGCTAAGTTACCTTCCAATTATGCTATAGAAACACTTGTTGAGAAAGAGGAAGAAACTGGAAATTTTTGCTTGTGAAAAGAAATGCAAACTATACAAGAGCAACTCTCTCAACTTTTGAAAGAGAAAGACAAACCTGTTACACAATTCACATTGGAAAGCATATGTCCTTTCCCATTTGATAAATATCTTCACATGCCTCCTTTTCCCAAAGGAGTTGAGCTTCCTAAATATGAAAAATACTTGGGTACATCTGACCCTCAAGACCATTTGAGAGAGTTTGGTGCTCTTTCCATGGAATTAATACATGACACAACCTATCTCATGCATCTTTTCCCACATAGTTTGGGAGGGTCAACTATGGAATGGTTCTCTAGACTACCAACTGGCATCAAAACTTTTTACAAAATTGCCAATTTATTTCTACAACACTATTCTCACAACATCCAACATCCGGTTCATATCCGAGATCTTTGCAACTTGAAACAAAATCATGGGGAATCATTCTTGGCATTTCTCCAAAGATGGAGACAACTCTATACACGATATTATCGCAAGATACCCGAATCCAAAAAGTTGGACATCTTTCTCGATAATCTTCTCCCCAACTTTGGGTATCAAGTACAGCTACAACATCCTCTAACCTTTGATGACATGATTAAAAAAGTTGTAATAATCGAGACATTTATGATCAAGAAAGGAGAATTGACCTTACACAAGGAAAATAAACAAGGGTCTTCCTCCTCAAGAAAAGATAAATCCAAATTTCCCAACAAGAACCAAAATGTTGTGAATGATGGTGTTGTAGACAATGTGACTCCTAAGCCTTCCAAGGCTACCTTTAATCTCACTACCACAATGCAAGCGGCCAAAGCCACTGAACAGGCTGCGACAGAATCCAAACCGAGTACTTCATGATTTTCTGGACCTAAACCTTGGGCTCCTAGCCCCAAGAGTGAATTCACTCCTTTAGGAGAATCTCTTGAGGCAGTTTACAAGACTCTTGTGGACAACCATTTACTCACTCCATTGGATAATTAATGACCTTATGATCTACAACCAAGACCCTCTTGGTGGAATGAATCCGCTTATTGTGATATTCACCAAAACAAAGGTCATAAAATGACTACTTGTCTTAAATTACGGCATAAAATCCAGGATCTCATCGATAGTGAGGTTATTGCTGTGGGAGGTCACAACAAAAATTTTGATCACCAAGCTTTCAAAGATCCATTTCCTCCTCATGGAAAAGTTGAATCATCTAAAGGCAAAAATATTGATGCTAAGGTCAACTATACATACACCAATAACGACAATGTCATTAATATGGTTGAACCTATTGTTGCTGAATATTGTAATGTCATCATTCTCAAGGGAAGGGAAGATACTTCCAAGTCCAAAACACCTTTCATTTTGTGAGGGTCTATGCCTCAGTCTTCTGAACAAGAGCAGTCTCGAGTTAGCGCTAATGTTGTTACTCGATCTCGCGCTAAAATCATCCTCAAAGGCCCCGATCCTTCTATATCATCAACTCAACCTTCAGACAAAGCTAAGGTTGACTCTATTAATAAGAATCCAAAAGTGGGTTCCTCATATAATGCTACCAACTACAACATTCTTGATCAATTACAACGTACTAATGCTCAGATAACTATTTTTGAGCTCCTTAAAATCTCCCCTGCTCACAGGGAAATCCTAGACAAAGCCCTCACTGAGGCAAATGTCCCAAAAGATCTTCATCTTGACCGGTTTCAATCCATGGTAGGTCACTTTACCTCCTCACATTACTTGTCTTTCTCTGAGGAAAATGACCATTCTTTGATTCACCCACATAATAACCCTCTTCACATTGAAGTCATGATTGGTCCAAAGCGTGTTCGTCATGTCCTCATAGATAACGGTGTTGGCCTAAATATTTCCTCTGCTAGTTTCCTTATTGAGTTAGGCTATGGCAAAGATTACATTGATGCTTGCAAAAAGATTACCATTAAATCCTATGATGAGGAAGAGCGTAAATCCAAGGGGGTAGTTGTGTTGCCAATAATAGTTGGTCATGTTGAACGAGATGTTGTCTGTCAAGTGCTTGACATTCCTTTGGAATACAATATTCTATTAGGCAGAACATGGATCCATGAAATGCAAGTTGTCCCTTCCACATACCATTAGTGCATTAAGTTCCCATTCCAAGGATCTTAAGTGACTATACCCGCTAATACACGCTATGATTGCAATGCCCTCACAAAATCTGTTGACATCTTTGTGCCTACCAACAGAGAATCTATTGATCTCCTTGAGAATAAATTAAAAGAAATGGGAAAGGGTCTGACACTCAAATAAATTGATATGGGAGGATATCATATTGAACCTGTGCTATCTATTACATCTTTGCCTTTGTCTCCATGTTCTTTTGGGAGACCTTCTAAGAGCACTAAACCTTCTACGGTTCCTCCTCCCACAAAGTATGGTGGTACCTTTGTACAAGCCACAGTATCATTAGAAGAAGAAGCTAAAAACAAAGCTATCAAAGCTTGGCTCTATAAAGGAGAAGACAATTTTGAACAAAATACTCCTCCTTATGACATAAAACCTTAGTAATATGGCAAAGGTTTATCTATTATGCAACGTTTTGGCTATAAAAGAAATGGTCCCATAGGTGGGAATCATAAAGGCTTGATTGCACCACTTGAAGCTATTGGTCGCAGGACATGTGACTCTACAGGTATAAGCTTCTAGAAACTCACATTTCAACTAGGAATAAACAAGTTTGTACCTCAAGAAGATAAGAAACCAACACCTGAAGAAACATCTAAAACTGCAGAACCTGAAGACAGCTTTGATGAGGATACTTTTCCTTATCCAATTCCTCCAAACCTGGCAGCATTCTTTGCTGAGCTAGATAACTTTATACCGCGTGTTAGTACATTAGACACTAACAGTGATTCTGATACCACCACTTCACTTGCTCCATTAACTTATGAGGAGTGGAAAAAAATATATACTCTAAATCCTGGTCATCGGGGTGATTTATACATACCGCCACACTTTCAAGAACAGTTTGACCAAGAATTCCAGTCAATTCTCATTACACAAGAGGCACCTGATGCTACAAACACTAATGAAGTACCTAGGTCAAAAGGTTCTCATCTGACCATAGCAGAGGTTCTAGGTAGAACTCATCCCAACTGGGGACAAAGAGTTGATTTCACTTATGTTCTTGACATGACACCTAATGATGAAACAAACTCTCATGAGTATGAGTTTGATAGCTTTTCATATGCCACCTCTGACAGAGATACAGATATAGCTAATGCATATGAAAACCTTCTCAAAGTAGGTGAAGGGTCTAGTGTAAGGTCACACGAGTCTGACTCCCTAGATGTTAACATGTTGTCTACTACGGTTGCTAGGAATCAAAGGAATTCGACTATACCTCTGGATGAGATCACTTTAGGTCTTGACTTGCTTGTCCATGCCTTTGATGATTATACTATGAATGCACTTGAACCCGTCACTCCTCTTTCACTTTGCCATCCTGATCTTATAGACTGGAACTCTACCTCCCCATCTAATGAAGTCCTTATGTTCCAGAATGATTACGCTCTTGCCTGTTACATACACACTGTCTAACCTGTAACGTCCTCCACTAGCAAAGAAAGTGTCAATATGACCAAGGCTGACATCAAGTATCTTATTCACAAAATCAAAAGAAGAAAAAATAGGCGCTCTGATGGTGAAAACCACATCGTGGCAGTATCAAAACCTAAAACAGTCAAAATAAAAGACGTATCCAAGGGTGAAAACCTCTCCGAGGAGCCCAAGGATGAGATACTTGATGCGCTTCCGAGTCATTTTTAGGAGAGATCATCGGTGCTTATTGAACCAACTCAACCTATCAACTTGGGTACAGAGGCATAACCTCATATTATTCATTTGGCACAATCACTATCAGAGGCAGAAAGAGAGGAATTCACTACATTCTTCAGAAGAAAAAAGATTAACTTTGCATGGAAATATTCAAATATTTCAGGATTAGGCCCTAATCTAATCATGCACCATTTATCTATTGCACCAGGTGTTAAGCTCATCAAGCAGAAGCTTCACAAAATGCATCCACATGTAGCTCTACTTGTCAAAGCTAAATTAGAGAAAATTCTTAAGGCAATGTTTATCAGAGTAATTGATTATGCAGAGTGGATCTCTAATATTGTTCCAGTATCAAAACATGATAAATCTATACGAGTCTGCACAGAATTTAGAGACTTGAATTTGGCATGTCCTAAGGATGATTTCTCATTGGCTAATATTGATATGATTGTAGATATGATAGTAGGGTATGAAATGTACTCACTAATGGATGGTTTCTCTGGCTACAACCAGATAAAAATTGCGCCAGAGGACCAAGAGAAAACTTCTTTCACATGTGCCTAGGGCACCTTATGTTGGAATGTCATACCCTTTGGACTCAAAAATGCTAGTGCTACATATCAGAGAGTTGTTACCACCATATTTCATGACATGATGCATAAAACAATGGAAGATTATGTGGATGACACTTTAGCTAAGAGCATGCACCGAAAGAAGCATCTTTCCAATCTTGGTCCTATACTAGACCGTATGGAACAATTCAGTTTGAGGCTCAATCCTAAGAAATGTGCATTTGGCATAACATCTGGAAAATTGCTTAGCTATATCATATTTGCCAAAGGCATTGAAGTGGATCCTGCAAAAGTACAAGCTATCATGGAAATGTCGCCACCAAAAAATATCAGACAAATGAGAGGGCTCCAAGGCCGACTGCAGTCTATCCGGTGTTTTATCTCTTAATTGGTAGACAAGTCAGAACCATTTACCAAGACTTTACACAAGGGTGTGGCTTATCAATGGAACAAAGAATGTGATGAAGGGTTCACACAAATCAAACAGTATCTTGCAAACCCGCCAATCTTGATGCCTCCTATTCATGGGAAGCCAGTTATACTTTACATATCTGCTACAGATACATCATTGGGTATCCTATTGGCTCAAGAAGATCAGCACAACAAAGAAAGGGCTATCTATTACATTAGTCAAACTCTGGTCTCATATGACACAAAATATTCTTCTATAGAGAAGGCTTGCCTTGCAATGGTATTTGATTCACAAAAATTGCGGCACTATATGTTGGTTCATACTACACATCTAATTGCTAAAATTGATCCTCTGAAATATTTACTCAGTAAAGCTACCCTCACAGGTAGACTAGCTAAATGGGTCATGCTTCTCAGTGAATTTGATATTGAATATGTTGAAAGGAAAGTCATTAAGGGATAGGAAATAGTAGATCAGTTGGCAGAAGCACCTCTAGTAGATCATCAACCATTGCATATTGAATTTCCAGATGAGTCCATATTACTTCTCACACATCGATCATGGACTATGTTTTTTGATGGTTCATTTACCCAACAGGGGTCAGGTGCTAGGATAATGTTCATTACACCTCAAAGGTACTCTTTACCAAAAGCATACAAGATGGTGTTTCCTTGTACAAACAACATTGTTGAGTACGAAGCTCTAATCAATGGTATGAAGATCGCCCTTGAGTGGCGAGTAGATGAACTCAATGTCCTTGGAGATTCACAGTTAGTCATCAATCCAGTAAATGATATCTATCAGACAAGGGATGAAAATTTGGTACCTTATAAACAGTTGGTTGATGATCTCAAAAAGTATTTTACCCACATCACATTTCAACAAGTTCCAAGGGCAGATAAAGCAGCAGATGCCATGGCTACTCTTGCCTCCATGCTACAGATGCCTGAAAATGATTTTTGACATGAGTTCCTAGTGGAGACGTTACGCTACCTAGCCTATGACTCCCCTAATTCCCAGATGATCTATTCTGTTGTTGGACATGATTCATCTCACTACCATCATATATTTTCCTACCTTCATGACCAGATTGTTTTAGACACTTACTCCCAGAATGAGAAACGTCACTTAATCTGCAGTGCTTCACAGTTCATCATCATCGCTAATGACTTGTATAGATGTGGTCTAGACGGTACCCTCCTTAGGTGTTTAGAACCCGATGAGTCCAAATGTGCGTTAGTAGAGGTGCATGAAGGCATCTGTGGGTCCCACTCTAACGACCTGATATTGGCCCGTAAACTTATTAGAGCTGGTTACTATTGGCCAAATATGGAAAAAGAAGCCACACAGTTTGCCAAGTCTTGCAAACAATGTCAACTACATGGTAATCTGATTCATGCTCCAGCCAAGGAGCTTATTCCCTTCATTACTTTCTGACCATTTCAATAATGGGCCTTTGACTTGGTGGGTCAGATTTACCCCTCGTCCTTAAATGGACATAAGTTCATTATCACAGCTACAGACTATTTCACCAAGTGGGTGGAGGCAGTCCCTCTCACCATTGCCAATGGATAAACAGTAGCTATGTTCATTCTCAACTACATCATCTACAGGCATGGTGTACCCTCAACAATTATCACTAATAATGAGGGATAATTTAAAAACAAGGATTTTATAGAGTTATGCTCTAAGTTTAAAATTACTCAACATTGGTCTTCCATCTATTATCCTCAAGGTAATGGATAGGTGGAAGCATCCAACAAAACAATCCTTAAAATCCTGCATCGCACAGTGCATAAATCCAGACGAGATTGGCATCTCCGAATCAATCCAGCTCTTTGGGCATACAGGAAAAGTATAAGAACACCAAAAAGGGCTACACCCTATGCTTTGGTTTATGGAGCAGATGTTGTGTTACAAATTAAGGTTGATATTCCTTCTCTGCAAGTCTCTCTGAAAGGCCTCATTACTGATGAAGATAACAGAATATCTCGGCTACAAGAGCTAGAATTACTTGATGGAAGATGTGTACATTGCGGAGTTCTTCTTCAGCAGCCTAGTTTCATCATGACTGCCCAAGTGTTTGATCCTCTCTCTCACTCTTCAATTCCTAATGCTTTGAACTAGAATCTAATTTTCAAAATTCCTTTTTCAGGATCGAAATCAAAATCAAAATCTGACACTTCTATATAGCTCAAAATCGCATTTTAAAATTTTTTGGGACCGACGTGATCGGACGCTTGTGCAGTCGACTTTCTAACGTCACTTTCTTGTCAGAATCATATCTTATCATCATTTTCTCAAATCTTTGACTTTTTTTTTCTCAAAAGTGAACTCTAGTCAACTTTGGTCAACCCTAGTCAAACTTGGTCAACCAGACCTCAAAATCACTCAAAATTGATTCTGAATCTTCCAAATTCTTCTATAATCTATTTTGAGTTCTTCTTGATCTCCTATTCAACATCTATCTATGATTTTTTGCTCTCCATCATCATTATGACATGTCATCTTTCCATTTCGCTCCCGAGGAGGTAGGATGATTACATCATTGAATCTACTTCAATCAATCTGATATGATTTTCAAAAGTCCTCATTGCTAGGGGCATCTCATCACTTGGGGCATGTTCAATTTTTTGTACCTCACTGTCAAAACTGGATACTCCACAATCAATAGGGGTATCTCTGTTCCCTACATCTTGTCATCTTTTAAGTATCTAAGCAATCTAACTCGGATTTTTGAGGATCAAGCTTCATTTTGGAGATGATTCTCGAAAACTCATCTATTGGGAATTGGGGCAATCTAACCCTGACTCCTGAGAATCAAGCTTCATTATAGAAATGATTTTTGAAAACTCGATCTAACCAGTGTCTGGGCAATCTAACCTAGATATTGGAGGACTAAGCTTCATTTTGGAGATAGTCCTAAAAACCTCTATTTACTATCTTTTGAGACAGTTATTGGGGCAATCTAACCCTGACTCCTGAAGGTTGAGCCTCCTTCTGAGGATAGTCTTGTGAAAGATATCAATCTAACCAATGTCTTGGCAATCTAACCTAGATATTGGGAGACTAAGCTTTGTTCTGGAGATAGTCCTAAAATCTCTATTGATTATCTTGTTGGATAGGTATCGGGGCAATCTAAACCTGACTCCTGAAGGTTGAGCCTCCTTCTGGGGATAGCCTTGTGAAAGATATCAATCTATTTAGGTATTAGTGCATTCTAACCCGGATCCCTGAGGATCAAGCTTCGTTCTGAAGATGATTCTCAAAATCTTAATCTGATAGGTATCAGGGCATTCTAACTTGGATCCCTAGGGATCAAGCTTCATTCTGAAGATGACCCTCAAAAACTTTATTTGACCGGTGTCTCAGCAACCTAACCTAGACTTTGGAGAGTCAAGCTTTGTCCTGGAGATGACTCTGAAATCTTCATCAATCAATTTTTGCATCACCAATGTTCAAATCGATTCTTCTATGCTTCAAGCATCAGACTATTTTTTGAATCAATGCGCTACTTGCACATCAATTCAAAGAGGGGCAAAATGTAACACCCCAAAATTGGCATCTTAGAACCCTAACCAATTTTGTTGCATTTGTCATTCTTCTAAATCATCAAAGTCCTATTGTACTAGGCAATTCTGAGTTTTAACTGACTCTACTCGACCTAAGTGTCAAATGTAGAAAATCCTAAATCTGCATTAATAATACATTATATTTAATTCCTCAATACCTATTTGGCTAAACAAACCTTATAATCGAATTAATTTAATTAATAAAGTCCTAGCACTTTAATTAAATTAAATTCACCCTCTTTATCTAAAGACACATGAAAAAGGAATTAAATTATATTTAATTATTAAATAAATATCCTCATTTTCAATAATTTAATTTAATTATTCAGATAATTGATAAAAAAGCAATTATGAGGTCATATTTAATTAATTAATTGGATAATCTCTCAAAAATATTTCATCTGTTCAGAAATAGAATCTTTGAATTAATTGTGCTTTAAAGAGAAAGAAAACAATTAAATTCAAATAAAACAGAATTAAATCAAAGAAAGAAAACAGTTAAAGCTGAGAGAAAACAATTTATTGTATTCTTTTAAATAAAGCTTTCTAATTTAAATTGGCTTTTCTATCTGTTTTATTTCAAAGAGGAAATTTTATATTCTGATCATCTCTGAGTCTATAAAAGAACTCTCATTCTCTCATTCAAACACCACTCATTTTCATGCATTGTTAGAATACTAAATTATTGTCACATTTCTTGATAATCTCGTATAGAATAATCTCATTTTTGCAATATAATAGTTTCAATTTCTAGAATAATTATATTGAAATCATGTCTTAGAGTAACCTCACATCTTTCATTTCTTAGAATAATCTTGCATTGTATTGCATTCATGGAGAAAAATCCTTTTTTCCTAGATTGGTCTATGGTTGTGAGACTCTCATTCTGAGAGCTATTTCGAAAACCCCGTCTGGATAGAAGGTAACAGGTCGAATCATGCAGGCAAACAGGATGAATAATCTCATATTTAGTCTTGTGTGTATCTAGTGAAGAAGGACTATGTTGAAATCTATGGTGAGTTAACAAGGCCAAATTTACCACATACACTTATAACATGGCATAATGGATGATAAACAACTTCCCCCTTGAATACTTTCAACCATGCATCAATACTTAGGTTTTGCATCTACTTACTTGTTGAGACTTGGAATGAAACTTCTGAAGAAACAAGACCAAACAAAGACAAGTTGGTTCTCACCCCAACCACTAACTTGTAAACACTTAAAAATCCTATTCAGAGATGTTTCATGGAGTGTTTAATGTTTACACACAAAAAGGAATGTTGTCTCAACTTGTTATTGATTGTGGGTTTCTCTGACATGTTCATTCCCTTGGGACAATCATGGAATGTTGGCATGTAGCTATAAAAAATGATCTAAAATATATTAGGAAAAGTATATAATATATTCACACATACTTCACCAACATATATCATGAATTTGGCAAACAATATTTTAACTTGTTTGACAAGCTCTTCATTTATTGCCCTAAACTCTCATACACTATTGCAGGAGGAATAGTCTTTAATAAATTTTGCAAATAAAATAATTAAGAAAAACACTTTGGTGGGATTCTACATTACCCTAAGATAGTAATTTAATCTTATTTTCATCAAGATACAATGGTAGAAATGTAATTTATGAAGTTTTTAGCAAAATTGGTAACCCTAGGTAGGGTTTCTATCAGTTTTCAATGGAATGGAGATATCTTTTGTAAAACTCAATGAAAATAAACCAAACTAGTTACAAATGAAAGATAAGACAATTCTCTCTCTCTCTCTCTCTCTCTCTATATATATATATATATATATATATATATATATATATATAACAAAGTGGAAGGACCACTTAATTTATTAATATATTAATAAATATCTGGTTCAAAGAGCTCCCGGAGAAAAGAACCAAAAAGAAAAACTTTGATCCTTGCCCATAATACAAAAGGGAACCTTGCCCCAGAAGAGACTATTTTAAAGTATATCCTAAATAGAGAAAATTGGCCCTTGCTATCCAAAAGGAAGTAAGAAGACTAGACCTGCCTAGAGAACTACCTGAGAAAAAACTACAAGGCATTAAGCCAATTAGAAAAACATATTCAGAAGAAACCATTTACATATTCAGAAGCCATAAAAACTAAAGGTGTACGAAACGACCGAAAAACAAAATTAATATAGACAATGCAACTAAGCCTCCATGATTTCCATAGAAGAAACAGTCAAACCCAAATGAAGTTCTAGATTAGTATCTACTCCTTCAGCATCAACATTCACATCAATGCCAAGAGAGGGAAGAGTAAGAACCGGTTGCTGAGAAGGAAGCGATGTGGAAGTGATGACAACATGATTTCAATCAAATTTGAGAAGGTCTAAAAGAGTATAGACCGTATGCTGGATATTATTGATACAATTCAAACTAAGAAGTTGACCATGATATTGTAGTGCCAACTTCACATGTCTGTAATTATATCACTCGAGAGCCTTTTATGCCAATAAAAATAGAAAAGAACTCATGGTTATTGAGAAGTGCATGGTGATGAAACAAATTACCAACCAGAGATGCTCCATTCCACAAGTCATACTTCGGAAGAGCTTTCCATAAATTTTTAACACCTGGAAAATACACTTTGATGAACTTATTAGCAATGGTTTCCAAGTGAAACGATGACTGTAAAAGATCAAAAGAACTGGATAAAAAATAGATAAAACTTGAGACAGGAAAATCATATATTTTCCTTGAGGAAACAGAGTCTCATCACCCACAATTCTCTTGATAGCCTTGCGAATATGTGGCTGATCACAAATGAATATAACTGCTAGAAGATCATTAGTAATGTGCCCTAAGAAAGGTTTCTCCCATTCTTCAACTTCCATTAATAACTTGTAGTTTCTAGGATAAATTTTAATATGAAGTGCATTTCAAATAGAACAACCTTCCATTACAACACCAAAACTCAATAGATGCGATGAGTTTCATGCCATATTAAGAAACACACACAGAGAGCACAAGAGGATAAAACAATCATAGTATAACTTAGAAGAAGAAAAAGCTAAAAAAAAATACATAAAGCATTAGTGAAGAGAATAATATACCAAAAAATGACAAAAAATTCATAATTATGGAGAGCTGTGTGAAAGATCAAATCACTTCATACTAACATGACATCATAAGCTATATGCAGTCTTCACAAGATACAAAAAAAATTGCAGTCATGCCAAGATGAAATTATTTTGGATTACCATTTGCAGTCCCCAAATACGTGAGAGATATTTACATAGGGAAAGAAAAAGAGATGTGGTAGAAAACCAGACAAGAAGCGCGACAAGGTGGCAGATATATTAGTGACTATGATAGATATCGTACTTCAACAAGTAATGTGAAAGAACCCAAACTAAAATTTTAGCCTTACGCACCAAAACCAAGTACTGGAACTTCATACCAGAGATTAAATATGATGATAAATATGGAAGGAAATGAAAAAGAAAGTTTTCATATCGAGAAGATGGATAAGATGTAGCAAATCCCAAGATAACTAACTAAGAATAACTCAAAAACTAGACAAGAGAGAAAACCACTTATTGGCAGAAATTGCATTTATAACATAATGAAGGTGATAAAGAAAGAAGTACGCAAAAGATTGTAATCTAACATCTTTTAATAAATGCATTCATAAAGGCTAGTACCAAAGACTACATCTCCATGTAATTGTAAAATCATAAAAACTTACCAAGTATATGTATACAAATAAAAGCACCCACCTGAATGAACACCTATAAATATATAGATGTATTCGATAAGCTTCCAAAAAATCACAAGTATATGAACATATAAGATTCAACACACGCCAATATAAATACATATATTAAAAGCAATTATGAAGAAGATTATTTTTAGACAATAGTTATATTTTTGGGAAATTTGTCAGCAAACAGCTAGTCATAGACGTATCAAGCTCTATTTTATCACAACCTAAATTAGCCAGGCAATCTGCCAATGTATTTCCCTCCCTATAGACATGAGACAAAGTAAATTTATGAAAAGAATCAATGAATTTCCAAGCACGCTCTAGAATAACTTTTAATTGCCAATTATCAATTTTCATATGGATGTAGGCATTGATAATAACTGTAGAGTCTCCGTCAATATGAAGATAGGGGATCAGTAATTTTTTGGCCAAAACAACACCTTCAAGTTGAGCATGAGATTCTACAATATTGTTAGTTCCTAGAGGAATAGGAGCAGACCTAAGAGCTATAACTTTCCCCAAGGAATCACACAAACAAATCCCAATACCTGAAATGTCTGGATTTCCCCTTGAGGAGCCATTGAAATTTAGTTTGATAAAGATAGGATCAAGAGGTTTCCATTTAATAGAAGTTTTATCAATAGGAGTTTTTCTAACTCAAGGAAAAATAGGTTCTACATGGATAACAATTTATTTCCATTTAGAAATAATCAGACTATCCCAAGAAGCTAAAATAGTATTTGGGTTAAAATGGGCCTGTGCAAAGGCATTGACCTGTTCATAAATATGTTTTTCAATATTACTTAAGACCAACATAAGATCAGAAGGAGATTTCCTAAAAATATGTTTGTTATGCTCCCACCAAATTGACCATATGACCAAGGAGGGAATTATTATCCATAGACATACAAATAAAAAATTGGGGAAAAGAACTAGACAAGATTGAAAAATATTCCAAAGTGAAGGTGGCATAGGGAAAGAAATAGAAAGTTTGTCCATAACGAAAAACCAACATTGGGATGCAAAGTCACAATGCACAAAAATATGATCCACGGATTCAACTACCGAACCAAAAAGAACACAATTGAAAGGAGGGGAAATTTGCAAATTAACCAATCTCTCACTGTTGAGGATTTTATTTTGGAGAGAAAGATAGGAAAATACAGCTTCTTTGGGAAGGACCAAACTATTCAACCAAAAAAAGAAAGATTTGTGAGCTACATTTTGATGTTCTATTTACTGAATAGCCTTGTATCCTTCTTTTACTGAGTACTTACCATTTTTAGAGGGGCACCAGAGCAAGGTATCATGACCTCTGGCCAGATAAAAAATCTTGTTGAGAAGGATGGAATTAAAGTCATGAACCTGAGCTAGTGATAAAGGCAGAGAGGATGGATCCTTCCAACTGACTCTGTAAGAGAAGATGTCAACATAATCAATATAATCTACTAGTTTTCCTCCCCAACGATGAATAAAAATATCAATAACTCTTGACAAGGAAGCTATAGTATTCATAGGAGGAAAGCGATTCCAAGAATCTTTCCAGAAGAAGACATCTTCTCCATAATGAATTTTCCAAGACAAAAAATTTGAAACCACGTCCCTAGAAGAAATAAAAAATTCCAAGTTGAAGAACCAACATGAGGATTAGAAATTGTAAAATTTCTATGTGGGCTAGAGGAATCTAAATACTTGGCTTGCATAATATGACACCAAAGAGCCTCAAGTTTAGAATACATATTCCACACAAGCTTTCCTCCAAAGGCTTTATTTCTAATAGCAATATTATGCAGGCCAGCACCACCAATGGATTTATTAAGGGATAATATTTGTAATGAAATAAGAGGCAGTTTCTTCTCATTGGTCATGTTAGCCTTCCAAAGAAAAGAACGAATGATTTTTTCAATTTGATTGATAACTGATTTGGGAGCTTGAAGAACTGAAATATAGTAATTAGGAATAGCTACAAGCACACTTTTGATAAGAATAATTATACTAGATAAAGAAATCCATCTAGCCTTCCAAGCTGAGATTCTATTTTTTGATCTGGAAATGACACTTTCCCAATAAGAGGGTTTTACCTGGCCAACAAAAAGGGGATCCCTAAGCAAGTATAAGGTAGGCTATCTAAAGAAAACCCAAGAATGCTAATAATTTTCCTGGTTAAAATCTCAAAGGTGTAAAACATGACAATCTTTGATTTTTGAGGGTTTATTACCTTACCAGAACCTAAGGAATAGACATCCAAAATATGTTTGATGTTCTTAGCTTCATGAAGCGATGAAGAGCCAAATTATAAAATATCATACGCAAAAAAATTATGAGTAACTATGTATGTGGAATAGTAACATCATTCTAACAACTTAACTCTTTCTACCTAAGAATGGTCCTGCTACAAGCTTCAATATAATGATGAATAAGAATGGGGACAGAGGGCCACCTTGGTGAACCCCTTAAGATGTAGTAAAGAATCCTGATGGAGATCCATTAATAATAACTGAAAAGATTCTCCAGAAATAAAATTCTTAATCCACTTACACCAATAGTCACAAAAACCAAATTTTTGAAGAACTTTCAACATAAAATACCATCAGACTTTATCATAAGCTTTCAACATATCAAGTTTCACAATAAAAGTAGGAATTCAATGATAGTCAATGGAATGCAAAACCTCAAGAGAAAAAAGAGCTCCATCAGAAGTTTCCCCACCTAGAACAAAACCACCCTACTAAGGGGAGATAATTTTGGGAATAAGCGGCTTTAGTCTTAAATAAATTTCTTTAGTAAAGATTTTGTAGATAGAATTACGAAATGAGATAGGTCTAAAATTCTCAAAAGTTTTAGGATCCTTAGATTTTGGAATTAGGGCAAGAAAACTCGTATTAAAGTTTATTAGGACATAACCATCTCTATGGGACTCTTCAATAGCCATTAGGAGATTAAACCTGATAACATCCCAACATTTTTGGAAGAATAATATTGTGAAGCCATCAGGACCATGAGATTTGTCCGTGGCCATTGAAAAGACAACTGAGTGAAGTTCATCTGTGGAAAAAGACTTCAATAATAACTCATTGTCATACTGAGAGATCAGATCAGGAATAGATTATAAAAGTTCCTCCATAATGGAATCATTACTAACTGAGAGCACAGGGGGAGCAAGTAAAACTTTAAAAAAAACACCTTCATCTCTAATTTGTTTCTCAGAGGAAAGACAAGGACCAGTTTTTGCATCTTTTATCAAAAAAATAGAAGAAGATACTCTTTTGATCTTAGCTGAAGAATGAAAATTATTTTTATTCTTATCTCCTTCCTTCAACCACAGTTCATGAGATTTCTGCCTCTAGTACATTTCTGATCTAGTGCAAAGTACTTCCCAATAATCCTGAAAACTTTTATGTTTCTCATAAGTGGATTGATCTAAACCAAATTTAATGATGTGATTACTGATAGTTTTGAGATCCTTTTTGACCTCATCTTTCTCATGGAAGATGTTCTTAAAAGTTTCTTTATTCCAAACAATTATTTAAGACTTTACAAATAACAACTTTTTGTAGAACTAAAAATTTCTAGTTCCATTGCAAAAAGGGGCACTAACCCACCATTGATGTAAAAGGTAGTGAAAATGAGGATGAGTAAACCACATCCTCTCAAACTTAAAAGAAGATTTAAAAGAGTAAGCATTAGCCAATCTATCGATTACCAAGGAAATGGGGAAGTGATCTGACACTGCAAATGAAAGAATTTATGAAGAAAAAGAATAAATCAAAAGCCTAAGGTTATGATAGATAAGGAATCTATTAATTCTACATGAAATTTGGGAGGATTCCCTATGGTTAGTCCAAGTTAAGGAACCATTGCTTGGGGAACCATCAGAAAGAGCATTATCTTGGATAAAAGAGACAAAATCATCAATCACACATTGGGTTGTAGGATTACCCCCACATTGTTGGAAATGATATAAGTAACTGAGAGGGGAGGGGTGATTCAGTTACTCCAAAACAAATCCTTGTCCCTTAGATGTCTAAATACTTTAATACTGTTACTTGGATGTTCCTTTTGTAACTCGTATGTCAAAGCAATCTTTAATGCAATTATACATAGAGATCAAGTGCAAAAACATAAAACATAAAACAAGTAACAAGTACACATATGACACCAATATTTAACGTGGAAACCCAATATGGGAAAAACCACCAATGTAACTAGTTACTATTTTTCACTCTTCTGAAGTGAGCCCTATTAGGAGCCAACCCTGTTAAAGGTTACAATAACACACTGTTAGGTGTGACCTATTTAAAGGATTTAATCACCCTGTGAGGAGTGGCCTTGTTAGAGGTCTTCAACACTTCAATTTGGAAATCCTACCTTGTGAGAGGATTTACAAAAGACTTTTAATTATACTCTATTAAGAGATTTTGATCACTGCTACAATTGTTAGAAAGTAACAATGGATTGACATGTATGTGTAAGCAACTGTCTTTGCTGATTCAAATCTATGCTTGATTGTAACTGGATCCTTGCTGATCATATATTCTATTGTAGCTCTGAGTGTTCTGTACTTAATCAGAATCCCATCTGATTTCACCTTCACTCTTCATGTCACAGAATTCCACACTTCTTCCTTTTCACTTTCGCTTCCACACTTAGATAAAAACAACACACATTCAATCCAAACTTGACCTTTCATAAATACATGGTAAGCCTTGTCAAGTCGGCTTGAATAAACTTTAAATGATAAATAATAATGAAGTTGGCCTCATATAACGATTGATTACATAATATAAATCACTGTTAGTCGGCTGCAACTGAATGCCCGACCAAGACTGAAATGCCCAAGTGAACTCGGTCAACATTGAACTTCTTCAATGCCTGACCTCAACTCATTTTGTTTACCAATTGTACTCGGTCTGAATCTAGACATTAGTGTAAAACCACTACATAAGTGTATATACATGTGTAACATCAATGAAAATACACAATTGAATAATTGTCTTCAAAAATCTCCCTCTTTGGCATTGATGGTAACACATCATGTCATAATACAAAGAATTATGGGGCAACTGAAAATTTCTTTAATGTCTTTAGCTTCATTCTGATTCTCCCTCCGACAATGTCCTTAGCTTCATTCTAGAAAATTTCTTTAATGTCTTTAGCTTCATTTTGATTCTTATGTATTTGTTGGTAAACAGATTGTTCTTTTGATTTTAACTCTAAAATACCCAAAATACTTAAGAACAATTAAATACAATAGTTGGAAAATTGTTATTGAAAAACTAATTTCCCTATGAATTTAAAGGTACAACTCCCTTGTATGAATGATTTTCAGTGAATCTTGATCTTTCCTAATCTAACAGGGGTATGTTCTTAACTCAAGAATAGAAGAGGTAAACCAAGCTAAACCTAGACAGGAAATAGCTCAAGCAGGATAAATTCAACTCTAAATCTAGCCGATTCTGAAATTTCATCAATCATATTAACGCCCAATATTGGTAATGCATGAATAGCTACTGAAAATACAATTGCAAGACTAAAGATTAATGATGAAATGATAGTGAATTGATCTATATCACATAAATGTTTCCCAAACTTAGGATGACAACGGATTTCCCCTTGATTAACTATATCAAATCATAACACAGAATTCAGGTTTAAATAAAGATTGCAAGTCTAACCTCAAAGAAACATTTGAATTTAATAGAAAGATAAATGTAATGCAATGGAACAGTTAAATAAATGGTATTCAGACATACAAATTTGACTCAGCAAAATGTTATCTTTGACACCAAAATTTAGCCGACCCTTGTATTAACTTTCGATATAGTACATATAGAATTTGAGCCTTGACCGTTACAAAAAGAGTAACGGAAACAGTTAAACTTCTTTTAAGTAGAGATGATAAACAAAGGTTTATCTGTTACAATATCATCAAAATTTGATACAAAGGGAGAATCTATTTAAGCTTCAGTTTCATTCCCTTTGCCTAATTTAGCCATATAGGCGATGACAACTATAATGACTTTGATGAGCTCTTCATGCCTGTTGACATGGACATTGGTATATCGGATGAGCCACCTAGAATGCTCCTTGGCCAGGATCTTAATTGCATCTGTATGATCCTTCAATTCTTCCATGGCTTTGTAAATACATCCACTCAACTGCTGGAGCTCTGGTACTTTGTCCAAGTGGGTGGAAGACTGCTCTGACAGCTTATGCACTTAATTAGAAAAGGATTTCTGCATATTGGCCAATCCTATCATTTCTTTACCTTGTCCACTCATCTGTGATTCTGTGTGCAGACCTTGAAGAATCTTAAAGTCTTTGTTATGTTCTTCCCTGATCTTAACATCTACTTGCTGCAACCCCGTCTTAGCCTGAATGATCATCTCAATTTTGAACTCTAGGCTTTGAATCCACTCGATTAGAGGTTCATGTCCTTTTTACACAATCTTGGCTTTCAATGCCTCTTTGGTTTTCATTTTTACTGCCACATGGAGCGTCACTATGCACTCCTGACACTTCACTCTCTCAGATTTGAGAGTCTACAGATTCTGCTAATTGTTGTTTCTTTCTGTCTCCAGTCTTAAGAGACCATTACCCAGTTGCTCGACAACTGCCAATCCCTCATATTTGAGTCTCTCAACCCATCCCTTGTCGATCTATACAAATTTCCTATCCTCTTGCAACTTGGCTAATATAGCATGATT
This sequence comes from Thuja plicata, assembly GCA_018584345.1. NCBI lineage: Eukaryota > Viridiplantae > Streptophyta > Pinopsida > Cupressales > Cupressaceae > Thuja > Thuja plicata. The sequence continues at coordinate 355,739 of MU223065.1, read as the reverse complement.
CTCCATGGCATTGGGATCAAATGTGGTCTGAGTACTGGGAATACTAGCAACCAGAGTGACCAATTGCCAGATGAAATTAGTCAGTTCACTGACTTCGGCCTTAAGTTGTAATTTGGCCATTTTAAGTTCTTACAGTTCTTCTTCAATCACTATATTAGTGGATTTCCACCAATCCACCTTGGTATCATGTCAAGCTAAACCCATGTCAAATGAGTGTAGTTCAAAATCTAAAGGAGTTAAATCTTCAAACCTGCCCTCCTTCATGGGTTTTGCTACCTCAATAGTGAAGTGCCTAGTTTTTGGATCCTGACCCAATGTGGATAGCATCTTTACTTTCTTTGCTTTCTCTGTAGCAGTGCCAGGTTGCAAGGATCGAGCTAAAGTGTCCTTGTTGGGGGATCCTTCTTCTACCCTCTTTCTTTTGCGCTCTAGAGTGTTCTCTATCCATGACTCGGCACCGGTGACCTTGGTGGTAGAGACCAACTCCTCTATAAACAACTTCCTAATGACTGGAGGATTAGACTTTGGTCTTGAAGCAAATGGATTTACTGAGGTAGGAGAAGAGGACACCAATTTGGCGACTGAAGCAACCTTCTTCTTTTTCCTGTCCTCTTCTTCTAATTCTGTGGTTCAGGGAGTATCTTCACCCACTTCTACTATGACAAGGGACCCTCTCCTTGGAGATTCTTGGGTTGAAGTGCTAACTTGGGCATCTTTAGCAACTGCTTTAGCTGACTGCTCAGGTTTCGCACCTTTGGTGGGTTCCTCTGTTGACCCAATATCTGGAAGCGGGCCTTATCCACAAGTCTTCTTTAATTGAAATTCTTTTTCAGGAGGTTCATCACCTCCCCCGGCTGGCTGGGATGAACTTTTGGTCATAGTTGGGAGTATCACCGAAGAAGTTTTTGCAATGTTGGAAGTATCCTTTGTCGGGGTCATTTGAGTAGGAGGCTTCCTTTTTGACCTCTTTCTTCTCTATGTCGTCCATTCAACCCACTACTCTATCCTCTTGTAAATGCCACTCATTAGAGTCTACAAGTCATTGATGGCTTGATCTAGCATAGCCTCGAAACTGATGGGGGTGAGATTTATCTTCTCCAGGTATGTATTGTCATACATGTGATTACCATCATCTTCTAACCCCTCCACTTTTATGTTAACTTTGTACTTTTTGATTTGTTCAATAGTTAATCGGGCGTAGAACCTCTCCCTACTCTCCAAATCATCTTTAAAATTGGCCCAGTAGTCTTCAATATCATCAACATGGTGAATATCATGGCTCATTTGCAACACATCTCTGGCATAATTCACTGGATCATACTACAGCCTTAGGACATCATAGGTTTCCAAAGAAAACCTCTTTGAGAATGTCTTTAGAACATTCTTCACCTTTGACCGGGACGTACAACTGTAAGCTTTGAAATTCATGGGGAAGTTGTAGCCCTTCTTCCTAGCATCAACACAGATTAAATTCACTTGGAGTGCTTGCCTCATCACCTCGATCAGCATGATCATATCGGTAGGATACCTGGGCAGCTTCAAAGGGAAGTCATCAAAACCTGCAAGACAAAGGTATGAGAAATCTCTGAATTGAATACAATAGCATCCAAATTGGCTAATAAAAGCTATGGCTTCAGGAGAAAATCTCCTCTCTAAACAACCTTGTAGTTCTCTGCACAGTCTCATTATAAATGCGTCATTAACTCTGAGATAATCAGCATAGCTGTTATGTAGTTGCAAAGAGGGGAAAAATTTGTAACTCTTAACATCATCAGGAAATTCCTCTAATCTAGGAAGCCCTGGGCAAATTTGGATTGTAGCTTGAATATATAAAAGGACTGAAGACATATAAAATTCATTTTGGCGCTTAGCTCTATTTAGGGCATCTAAGAGGTTCTCACTTACCATAAGGGCCCAATCAATGAAATGATGTTGGGAACATATTACCTGAACCAGGAAGAAATGATAGTCAATGAAATTGAGCGCCTCACTCTCACCTCTGATCCTGTGGAGTAGCACCAAGATGTCTATAATCTTCGGCTTCAGATTAGTGCCATATAGTGTTTTTGGCAGCTTCCCTTTGGCGCTTCTAGGCTCTTGAAACCATGCCTTCATTATCTCCTTCTTCCAAACTAACTTCTTGGCTATATATTCAGTTACCGCCATACTATATGTCATTTCAATATACTCAGCTTGCTTTGGGATGCAAAGCGAGTTCTGAACAAACTCTTTATCAATAGAGAGAAGCACCGTGTCATCGAGCAGAAGAATTTGCTTGGTGTCTGGATTGTATCGAGCTATACATTCTCGAACCAGCTCAGAAGCTTGAACTGCTATAGGAAAATTGACAGCTTCGACTAACTTGCTCTCCTTAAGATTCTCAGTAATAGGATGTATTTGATCCACCTTCAATCTGTTTTGGAAGTTTTGCATATCGAAGAACTTTAGAGATGTATCTGATATCTTATACCAGTCTGAGGTGATGTCGTTCATTTCATCAAATCCCATGAATCTATAAGCCATGCTTTGAATGATTTAACTTGGGGATTAGGAAAATATCTTAAGAATGTAGGGGAAAAGAATAACTAATATCAGGGGCTTTGAATTCAAACAATCTGGCAAATAGATGGTGGCTCTTGTTCGCAACCTTCAACTAATTTTATAACTTTTGAATTCTTACCATTTAATGGCCGACTTCCTATGCTACACAAATAAAAAGACCCCAGCATTAATGGAAAAAGTTTTTTATGAAGTAAAATGGCTTTAATTGGATTAATTACTTTTCTCTTACGGGCTGTTGAAAAAATATCTTTTCACTTTAGTAACCGTAATGGTAACTTTCCTAAGGTAGCAAAAAATTACTTTTCCACTTCTCCTTTGGGTGGAGAAATGCTTTTGGAGTACTCTTTGTTTGAAAATGTGCCAAAGGAGAAATTTAGCCTGTAGGGGTGCCAAGATGACGTGTTGATTTCATTAGCCTTCTTTATATCTTGGATTCCTTATGAGATAGATTCTTCCACAAAATTCATTCATTTTAAAGGTTTGGTAGAAAATGCACTCCACAGGTCGAAACCCGCTTGTTGGAGTAGTGGAGAAGCCATTTTCTGCTTTTCCACCTATAAGCTTACACCTTAGATTTTTCTCACTCAATCATTCCCTTTGCTTGAAATAGGTTTGATCTGAATGCCCAAAGCTCTCTTATTCCCAAATTTCTAATTTTCAACCTTCATTGGCCTCTGATAATCTTAGGTCTGTTAATTGCGGAAAACACACTCTCCAGGTGATTTTCTGCCATGGCGAAGCTCAAAACCAATTTCCCACCAATGTTGCAAAATGAAGAGTTACGTCTAAATACTTCAACTGCATATAAGACTGATGTTAGAATTCTTTGAACCATGGCCTTTACCGGATTGGGAACTTAACCTACCCAATCAAAACATGATCTCAGATACAAATTCCCTTAGTCTCACAAGAGAGGAGTTAATTTTGGGAGATCTGATAAAGTCCTCCTAGCCTTTTTGGGAGATCTGATAAAGTCCTCCTAGCCTAAGGGGATAGCTAGACTTAGACTCTGGACTTACATGAAGTTTTCAAGACTACTACTACACAATAAACATCCACTTTTGTTTAAAGGTACATGGACCAAAAATGGGGCAACAGTTGGCTCTGTCTGGGGACTTGGACATTCACATGTCCAAGCGAGGAACTCAAGTCTCTAGTTTTGCAAAGATCAATAAAAGGTGGCTCACAACAAATCTAAAGCAAGACACGGAAAGGAAAGTAGAAAGGAAACTTAACTAGGAAAACAAGAAAAAGGAACTAAACGTAACTATTGTACAGTACAGGGGTTACCTATTTTCAATTCAGATCTGATAGAGTTTCAAATCCTGACCATTATACGTCATGGGTAGTGCTTCACCATCTAGATATGTCAATTTAAAATAATTCTTCTCAAATTCTTGATGGATCTTGAAAGGTCCTTTCCACAGTGTTTCAAATTTTCCATGCATGCCTTTGGGTGCCCTGCGCTTGTCCCATAACAACACCATGTCTCCCTCCATAAATTTTTGCGGTCTACTCTTTTTGTCAAACAAATTCTTCACACACATTTGGTGCCGTGTGATATGATCAACCATTTTTTCCCTTTATTCTTCCAGTTTGTTCAGGTACAATCCTCTTTTCTAAACCATCTTGGTATATGCCATCCTCCACTGTTGTTCTCAGTTTGCTAGTCGCTAACTCTAATGGTAATGGAAGACTGGCTTCTACCCCATAAATGAGTTCAAAAGGAGATACACCAATGGCTCTTTTGGGAGTCACTCTATCCACCCAGAGGGATTCATAGATCTTCTTATGCCAAGTTTTCTGGTTGTCTGCTACAAGCTTTTTCATGATGTTTACCACATTTTTATTGATGGATTCAGCTTGACCGTTCCCTTGAGGGAAATAATCAGATGAGTGGCTAATCATGATGCCATACTCAAGGAAAAATTCTATAATTTCTTGGGAAGAAAAGTATGTGGCATTATCCATAACTAACTTAATAGGCACACCAAATCTTACCAGAATGTTTTCTTTGATAAACTCACATACTACTTTCAAAGTAGTTCTCTTGGTTGCTTTCACCTCCACCCATTTTGTGAAGTAATTAGTCACAGTGATTATGTAGGTATGACCTGCACTGGATGTGGGGTTTATAGGACCAATAAAATCAAGACCCCACTGCTAGAAAGGACCCTCAATTACCACTGGTCGTAAGGGTAGTGCTGCTAACTGTGGCTTTCTAGAAAACATTTTGCATTTCTTGCACCTTGCTACCCAATGGTATGCATCTCTAAACATTCCTAGCCAGTAATAACACTGTCTCAAAATCTTGAATGCAGTGACTGATGAGGAGAAGTGTCCCCCGCAAGCTTCATCATGAAACACCTTTCACAACTTCTCTTGTTGTTGTCTGTCAACACACCGGAGGAAAGTTCCATCTATGGACCTCTTATACAATCTATCCTCCCAGATTACATGTCTAGAAGCTTTTCATTTTAGATCCCTTATTTTCTTTGAAGTTAACCCTTTAGGGCATTCACCATATGTTAGGAAATACACAATGTTTTCAAACCAAGGGTCTTGCATACTTACTGCCAAAACTAATTGTACATCTTCTGGATCTTTGTCTGCTTGGTTTTCTGCCATTGCCTTGCATAGTGCATTTCCTCTCACCAAATTGGTGGGCTTGATCTCTATGTCATATTCTTGGGTTTTAGCTACCCATGCTCCTCTGTTGTTACATCCTACATCGTGTTGAGTCAAAATGCTTTTCACTGCAATATCAGGCACATACATAAGAGAGTGTGAGTGTAGAATATAGAATCTAAAATTCTTTAAAGCATTTACAACTGCGAAAGCGTGGTTTTCAGTCTGAGAGTATCTCAACTCATGATTTTTCATAGGTGTTCTCATAAAATTAATGGGGGCTTGAATTCCCTCCTCGTTCTCCTGCATGAGGATAGCTGATAGAGTATGTTTAGAAGAATAACAATAGATTACAAAATCTTTCTTATAATCTAGATGACATAACACAGGAGCATTGACTATGGCATCCTTTATGCTTTTGAAAGCTTGTTTACCAGGGTCATTCCACTTGAAACTCACATTTCCTTTCATCATGTCCACTATGCATTTATTAATCTCAGAAAAATTTGGGATGAATCTCCTGAGAAAGTTTACCTGGCCGAAAAATTATTTCACTCTAGTTTTGTTCCCAGGCAAACTCAATTGTTGTATTTCTCTTACTCTTTCTGGGTTGATTCTCATGCCTTCTTGGGAAACAATGTGACCCAGTATTTTCCCTTTAGTTATGAAAAAAATTGATTTCTTGGGGTTCAATGAAATCCCGTCTTCTTGACACCTTTGCAATACTCTTCGTAAATCATTTATGTGATCTACTCTTTTCCTAGAAAATATAGTAAGATCATCTAGATACATACCAATGATTTTGTTCTTCATGTCACTGAAGGAAAGATCCATACCTCTTTGGAAGGTGGCTCTGACATTGATTAACTCAAATGGCATTCTATGATATGCAAAGGTGCCCCATGGAGTAGTGAAAGTCATTTTATGTTGATCTTCTTTCTCAACTTCAGTCTGGTTATACCCTGAGAAGCCATCTATAATGGACATCATTTCAGCTCCTACCATGATCTGCAAGAGATGATCCATGTTGGGAAGTGCGTAATTTTCCTTCAAGGAAGATTGATTAAGGTTTATGAAGTCAACACAAATTCTTATCTCTCCATTCTTCTTCCTCGCAGGCACTATATTCACTACCCAGGTAGAATGATGGATAGGGTATATGATCTTTGCTTTGAGCATTTTATCAACTTCCTTGAATATGGCATCAACAACTTTGGGGTTGTAGTTCCTTTGTTTCTGTTTGAATGGAGTCGCCTAAGGTTTTAAGGGAATTTGGTGTTTAAATTTCCCGTTCATAAAACTTTTCAAATCTTCATAACTCCAGGCAAAAACATCTTGGTATTCTAGGAAGAGTTTCTTGGCCTCTTTCCTTTCCTCTTCAGTACAACATTTCCCGATGTTGATCATCTTGGGATTTTTCTCAATTCCTATGTTCATTCCCTCATATTCACCAGTAGTAGGACCTCTCTCGATTCTCTTCTTCTTCGCAAAGGTGTCATGCCTATTGAAAAGATTCTCAAGAGTGATCAAATGGGGAGGAATGATATTACCTTGTAACTGGATGACATCTGATTTATCCTTCTTTTTCTTGTCCTGACGGTCTCTTTCAGTTCTGTTAGGGACATCTTTATGGAAGTCACCACCGCTCTCTAGAAAGAGAAGGAGATTCTGATCATCTTCGAACACTTTCCAATCTTCTACATTATCGGGCATAGATGGTCGATATACAATCTCCACTTGGTACTTATCTTTGAATTCTGGGTGAGGGAGGAGTAGTGAAGCTGACACGGCCAAGGAGTCTACTTTGGAGTTTAATTCTCTCGGCACAAATTCAATAAAGAATGCATCCAGTGCCTCTATTTCATCCCATACTCTATTTCTATAATTTTTTAATCTGTGATTTTTTATAGAGTATTGATTCTTGACTTGATGCACGATTAGCTCAGAATCACCACAAGCTCTCAAGATCTTCACACCCTTTCCCTTTGTAGCAATAATCCCTAACAAGAGGGTTTCATACTCTATAGTATTGTTGGTGTTCCCAAACTCCAATTTATAAGCCATGGGCTCACATACTCCATATGGTGATATCAAGACCACACCTGCACTAGATCTTGACGATGTGCAACTGCCATCAAATTCAAGAGTCCAAATATGTGGTGGCATTTCTTTGGTGGAAAACTACTTTTCCTCTTCCCCTAGTTCCATTTCCTCATCGTGATCATTAGTAAATAGCATATAGTTACCAAATTCCAATTCTTGATACAGAATTTGGGCTTTAGGGTCATCAGATTTCAGTACTGTAAACTTAGCTTTCTCCTCCAGGACCAGTTTAATCTTTTTATCGCCCACTGGGATTAAAGATTGAGACCAATCCAACTTTATCTCCCCTCTAAGGTCCCTGCAAAAACTCATGCTTAACAGTAAACCGTAACTAACAGGTATATCAGCAACAAGGATTGTTAGCAACATCTTCTTCTCAGGGTGTGCCGCCAGGGCCACTTGAGCATCTTTAATTTGACCAACCAGGGGTACTTGCTTGGAATCCATAGAGTAACATATAACATGGGCTTTAGTGAGAGTAAGTCCTAAAGCTTTAGCTACTATTGAAGGCATTACATTATCTGAGGCTCTGGAGTCTATTATGCAATTGCTTAACTTGTAGCCATTGATATATAATTATACATAGAACAGGTTAGGCTTTTGGCCTAGGAAAGTAGCCAAAATAGAAGGTTCCCCTTGCTTATTTGGTTCTACAAATATAGACTCATTTTCTATGGTAGTCATGACATTTTGGTTTAACTCTAGATTCCCTTCTTTACAGTAATCTACTAGCTTTTGCAATTCTATGGGATTAGACTTAAGGTAGTCCATAGGGGAAATTTGAATTCTGGAATCTCTACAGAATTGAATAATGTCAAAAGAGATTTTCTCCTTACCTGGTTGTGGAATTCTCACTCCTTGATTGGCCTCCTTAGGATAGGAGGTAGATGCCTCATTATTTCTAAATGGAGGTGTTGAAGCAGGGATTTTATCCTTCTGACTCTGGTTCAAGACTGTATAAGAGGTCTCATCTATGATTGCGTAACATGTTTCTTCTTGCTCTGAATTTAATATATACTCTAAATATAAGTTTTCAGAGTCACCACGCGAGTATGAATCTGGTTTATCTATGGACACCCCGGCATTCCACTCATCAGTCTGATGCATTTTCCAACCATGAGCTACATTGGGGCAGCTCTCTCCATCATGATCTATAGTTAGGTGGAAGGCACACATGTTTCCTTTTTTAGGAGGATCTTCTATAGCTATCCTCTATGGTGGAGCAGTTAACTGTAATGCCTTTCCATCAACATTCCTCCCCTCGTTCTTTCTCCCAGGCCGATCCTGAAAGTTTTGCTGATAGGGATTATTAAATCTGGGGAGTTGCCTCTTGAAGGCAATGAATTCATTGGATAATTTTTGAATCATCTCATCTGATGACGTAGTATTGCTACTACTAGCTCTAGATTTTATCTCTCTTTTCCATTTCCCAGATGAGATCATATGGTCTTCAAGTTCTACAGCAGTTCTCTGTGTGGTATCCAAATCTGCAGGGTTCATCCTTCTTAGATCATAATTGATGTCTGGTGGCATAGCGCTTATGAAGAATGTTTTCAAATTTCCCATCGTAGGCCTATTAGCTGCTGGAATATGATTTACAAGCTTGTTGAATTTAGCTATGAAATCCATCATGCTGATAAAGGGTTATTTCTTGATGGAAGTTAATTGCGTCAATAGAGCATGCTCATCTTCAGTAGTTTTAAACCTTCTTTCAAAGGCAGCTCTCATGGAAGCCCAATCTTTGATAGATGAATTAGGTAAATGGTGAAACCAATTGGTAGCACCCTTAATAAGGGTCTCAAAAAATAATCTGATGGCCACATCCTCCTCTCGTACTGCCAGGATATTGACTGAAGCAAAGAATGCGACAATGTGCTCATCTATAGATACTTTCCCATCTCCAGAAAATTTGGGAAAGTTATTTCTAGAACCTGAAGGGAGAGGGTTATATGTTGCTAATTGCAGAGGTCTGACTGCGTCAGCCCAAGGAAGTGTCATAGCTACTTGAGGTAGATAGGGTGTTAGATTGATAACAGGAGGGGAAACTACACCGTGTAAAGTTAACACTTGGGATGTGGTGGACAACTAAGTAGTTTTTTTAGGAGGTGAAGAAGGTCTACTCTGGCTCCTTGTAGTTCTATTTCCTCGGTGGGGTACTTCTAAAAGAGCAAAGTTAATATCGACAAGTCTCTCAAAGACTGGGTCTATGCTACCTTCTTTCATTGTACTCCTGAGAAATCTTTTAGACTCCAGATTTTCAACTAATTATGTAGCCTAGCTTCACACTCTGCTTGACTTTGTGCCCTTCTTATATTTCTCCTTTGGATGGATCCTTCAAGTGCTTCTTCTCTAGCTTCTTCTTTCTCTAGCACTTGACTGGCATTTCTATAAAGCTCAGTGCTTCTTCTGTATCTCCAGATGAAAGTATTCAATGAGGAGATGAGGTCTTCTTGGTTGTCTTAGAATCCAAGATTCAGTTGGAGCGCAAGAATTATGTTTTCATGGGGAAGAACCATCTTTCTCCATGATATGCTTCTGGTATAATGACTGTTCGCCTCCCCAGTAGAGTCGCCAAAAATCTGTTGGTAAACAGATTGTTCTTTTGAATTTAATTCTAAAATACCCAAAATACTTAAGAACAAGTGAATACAACAGTTGGAAAATTGTTATTGAAAAACTAATTTCCCTCTAAATTTAAAGGTACAACTCCCTTGTATGAATGATTTTCAGTGAATCTTGATCTTTCCAAATCTAACAGGGGTGTGTTCTTGACCCGAGAATAGAAGAGGTAAACCAAGCTAAACCTAGATAGGAAATAGCCCAGACAAGATAAATTCAACTTTAAATCTAGCTGATTCTGAGATTTCATCAATCAAATTAACCCCCAATATCAGTAATGCATGAATATCTATTGAAAATGTAGATGCAAGACTAAATATTAGTGATGAAATGATAGTGAATTGATCTATATCATAGAAGTGTTTCCCAAACTTAGGATGACAATGGATTTTCCCCTTGATTAACTGTATCAAATCATAACACAGAATTCGGGTTTAAATACAAATTGCAAATCTAACCTCAAAGAAACATTTGAATTTAATAGAAAGATAAATGCAATTCAATGGAATAGATAAAACAATGGTATTCAGACATACAAATTTGACTCAACAAAATGCTATCTTTTACACCAAAATTTAGTCGACCCTTATATTAACTTTCGGTACAGTACATGTAGAATTTGAGTCTTGGTCGTTACAAAAAGAGTAACTGAAACGGTTCAAATTCTTTTAAGTAGAGATGATAAACAAAGGTTTATCTATTATAATATCATCAAAATTTGATACAAAGGGAGAATCTATTTAAGCTTCAGTTTCATTCCCTTTGCCTAATTTAGCCCTATAGGCGGTAACAGTTGTAATGACTTTGATGAGCTCTTCATGCCTGTTGACATGGACATTGGTATATCGGATGAGCCACCTGGAATGCTCCTTGGCCAGGCTCTTAATTGCATCTGTCTGATCCTTCAATTCTTCCATGGCTTTGTAAATACATCCACTCAATTGCTAGAGCTCTGGTACTTTGTCCAAGTGGGTGGAAGACTACTCTGACAGCTTATGCACATAATCATAAAATGATTTATGCATATTGGCCAATCCTATCATTTATTTACCTTGTCCACTCGTCTATGATTCTGTGTGCAGATGTAACATAAGAAAAGAGGTCACATTTGAAAATGTAGATGTTTGTGTGATGTGTGGGGAAGATAAGATGTTCTTTTTAACCTCAAATGCTTAAATGAAAGATCCAAATTGATTAACCCAAAAGAAGGATCAATGCACAAATGAATCATCCATTTGAAAATGAGAGCAAAGAGGAAAGATCTTAAATTCCCGTTTTAGAAAGGAATGTATATGATAGTTCTATGAATTGAAATGGATGAGATGAAGTACCAACCTTAAAATAGTGCAAATCAAAGAACGTTGTTTTCTGAGGTTTGTAGGCTATTTCTAGAAAAATTGAAGTATGATTCGAAACCAGAACATAGAGACGAACAAAACCCAAAAATCATTTTCTATTCTAATGTCATCTTATGAAAAATGTCGACCTTGACCCACAAATGTCAACCCTAACCCAATAATGTCGACCCTGACCTGCACTGATCTGAAAGTGACTCTGTTCGCGCCGTCTAAAAGAAAGTCGAAAAGGGTATCCAGATCTGGATTCAAATCCGTAGTCATGAACCTATACTTGCAAGAAAAAGGGGTTTGTTTGTTGGGGGGAAGGGGTTTGCCTTGGTCAAACCCCGGTTTTGGAATTAACCTTATAATCAAATTGAAATTGTATAAACAAATTAAATAAACAAATTCACCTTGCTTGTATGGAGACCCTTGTGGTGGATTCAAATCCTTAGATCCACAAGGATGAATGCTTGAAGTTGTTTGAACTTTGTAGAAGAGTATGAAGTTGATCTACCATGCCAATTCATGGCTCCATGGAAGTAAATGTGCTCAAGTGCTTGAATTGAGAATGTAGATGTCTTGAATGCTTGAGAGATCTTGGTAGTGCTTCTTGATTCACTTTGATTTGCTTGATGATCGTTAGGAGACTTAGATTTTTCTTAGATCCAAATGAGAGAGGAAAGCCCTTCTTTTATAGTGATCTTGGGCACAAAGGTTGACATAGAAAACAATAATTAAGGGTCCATGGCACAAAACTCTAGAGAGGTGCACATGGAGAGGAGAACCTAAATTAAGGTCTTGACACAAAACTCTAGAAGGGGTCCACCCTTAAGGTAGAAATAATTATTTAAGAGCCTTGT
>MU223065.1:253255-320452 GCA_018584345.1 Thuja plicata | reverse complement strand
GCTCTGATACCAATTGTTAGAATAGTCCCAAAGGATAACTGAGAGGGGGGGGGGGGTGAATCAGTTATCAGCTAATTTAATTCTTTTCTCTTATTAATTCCAAAATACCATAAAGTAAATGCACATTCAGATAACACAATAAACAACACCACAATTTAGTTACAGGGAAAGCAAATGGTAAAAACCCCGCTGGGAATTAGCACCCACAATGAACTATACTTGTTTATAATAATCCTTGTTAGAAGATCTTGCAACCCTGTTAGGAGTTGTTCTTTACAATGCAATAAGTATAGTGACCCGGTTAAGGGTCTGACCCTGTTAGGAGTCTTTTACAAATAACCCTGTTAAGGGTGAGGACTCACTGTCTAAAAGCTCACTGCTTCAATGGTGAAGGCTTCAACCTTCTGTAGAACAGATATGCACTATATCTGATGATGAAATGTAGAGTAGACTTGTTGTCTTGATCAGTTCCAATGTAATGTAATCTTTCACTGCTTCTTCACATAGATCCTTGATGAATGAAACATAGCTGATATTATACTCTGTACTTTTTCTATCTCTTTTCTTGTCGTTCACACTTAGCGTTCACAAATGAACTACTATAAGTATCTTCCTCAAAGTATAAGGTCACGATGGTTGTGGGAAACACTTAACAAAATTCCTTGTCAGCTTAACTAAGCACGCAATCAGGATTAAGATCGCGCAACACAAACTGAACAGACGTGACGCTTCACTGAGCCGGCTCCACCAAATTATCTCAAACAACACGATCCAGATGAAACATGACAAGCACTGTTAACCAAACATGGTTAACTCATAACTAATCATGAATGTAAACATGCGTATCCTGAAGATAGGTGAAACTCAAGAACCAATGCTAATACGTCGGCACTATATAGATAAACTCTAGAAATTGTAACTGCCACTAACATAATTACACAACTCAACTTAAACTTCATATCTGAGTCTACGTGTATGAACAAAGCATCCAAAGCATGTCTAAAACATGAATATAACCACGCAAGTCTTAATAGCATCATTCTGATAAGTACATATAGAACACTGTTGTATATTATATGTTGTCATCAATGACAAACATACAATCAACTAGCTACCAGAAGTAAATCTCCAACAATATCCATGTCATCAGGTAATTCAACTTCATAAGCATTTCCATTGTCAAATCTTCTTAGTATTTTGCAAGGACCAAATTTCTTCATCTTCAATTTACCATATGTACCAATAGGAAATCTTCCCTTCTTTAGATGAACCATTACTGTATCACCAACTTCAAATGTTTTATGTCTTCTTGATCTGTCTGCACTATCCTTGTATTTATGATTACTTTTCTCCAGCTTCTGTTTTACATCTTCATGCAATGTCTTCATAAATTCAGCAAATTCCTCTACCTCAGCACTCCTTTTCTCTTCTCCAATAATATCTCTCAAGTCTGATATACCTCTGAGCTGTGTGTCATGAACAATCTCAAAATGCATCTTTCCAATACTTCTGTTTACTGAACTATTGTATGCAAACTCAGCTTGTGCCAACATCAAATCTCAATTACTTGGTGTGTCTCCAACTATGCATCTCAACAAATTACCCAAAATTTGGTCTACAACATTTGTTTTTCCATCAGTCTGTGGATGAAAAGTAGAACTATACTTCAACTTAGTATTCAACTTTTTCCAAAGTGTTCTCCAAAAATAGCTTACAAATGTACTGTCTCGGTCAGAGATGGTACTCCTCGATAATCCATGTAATCTAACAATCTCCTTAAAGAAAAGATCTACTCTATGTACTGCATCTGATGTTTTCTTACATGGTATGAAATGTGTCATCTTAGAAAATCTATCCACAACAACAAATATAGAATCATTACCTCTTGTTTTCCTCGGTAAGCCAAGAGCAAAACCCATGCTGATATCACTCCAAGGTTTCTCAGGGACAGTAATCAGTGTATACAAACCAGTATTCTGACTCACTCCTTTTGCAACTTGATGAAATCCACATCTTTTCACAAATTTATGAACATCCTTATACAACTGAGGCCAAAAATACCTCTCCTTAAGCAAACTCAATGTTTTGTCAATGCCAAAATGTCTAGCCAAACCACTACTATGTTTTTCCTTATCAAATTAGTTCTCATTTATCCTCTCGGTATACACAACTGAATACCTTTGAACAACATATCTTCCTGAATGAAATAATCTCCATACTTACTTGATTGATTTGAATTAGGTGCTCTGCACACTCTTCACTGCTCAGAAAAAATTAGGATAACTTTCATACAAATGCTTCATATCATCAAAACCAAAAACTTCAATTCTCATTTCAGTCAACAAAGATATTCTTCTACTCAATACATCAACAACTTGGTTAGAAACTCCACTCTTATGCTTAATCACAAATGTGAATCTCTGCAAATACTCTGCCCATTTCATATGTCTCTAATTTAACTTATTCTGACTACCCAAATATTGTAAAGCCTTATGATCAATATATAACACAAATTCATTTGGCAATAAGTAATGTCTCCATTTGTTCATAGCTTGAACTATAGCATAGAATTCTTGATCATAGACAAAATATTTCCTCTTAGCATCATTCAACTTTTTACTAAAGAAAGCAACAAGTTTACCTTCTTGAGTCAATACAGCTCCAATTGGACTTCCACTTGCATCACATTCAACTTGAAATACCTTATTGAAATCAGGTAAGGCTAATATAGGTAGTTCAACAACCTTCAAATTCAAAGTCTCGAAACTCTTATCAACTCCATGTGTCTGTTTGAATTCTCTTTTATCTCCTCTCATTGTTTCAGTCGTAGCATTACAAATAGCACTGAAATTTCTGATAAACTTCCTGTAAAAACTTTCCAATCAATGAAATGATCTTACCTCACTGACATTCTCAGGTGTAGGCCAACTGAGTATAGCTTCAACCTTATTAGGATCCAATTTTAGACCATCAGCTGAAATCACAAAACCCAAATACACAAGCTCTTCTTTCATGAAGGAACACTTCTTCATATTTATCAGCAACTTTTCCTCTTTCAATCTCTATAATACTTGCCTTATATGCATCAAATTCTCTTCTCTATTCTTACTGAATATCAAAATATCATCCAAATATGCAATCACACATTTATTCAAGAATTTCTTCAAAACTTCATTCATCAACCTCGTAAAAGTACTTGGTGCATTAGTTAAACCAAAAGGCATAACCAACCACTCATAAAAACCTTCCTTTGTCTTGAAATCAGTCTTCCATTCATCACCTTCTCTGATTTTGATCTAATGATATCCACTCTTTAGATCAATTCTGGTAAAATATCTTGCTCCACTCAAACAATCCATTATGTCATTCGTTCTCAGTATAGGAAACCTATACTTCACGGTGATCTTGTTGATTGCTTTTGAATTAGTGCACATTCACCATTCTTCATTCTTCTTAGGTGCCAATACAACTGGTATAGCACATGGACTCAAACTTTCTCAAATCAAACCTTTGTTCAACAATTCATGAACTTGTCGGTTAAGCTCTTCATTCTCGGTCGGTGTTAACCGATGTGGTTCTTTGTTTGGTAAAGTAGCTCCAGGAATCAGATCCATGCAATTACTGATATCTCTCATTGGTGATAAACCATTAGGTACATCATCTGAAATGATCTCCTTGTACTCAGTGAGTAACTTCTCAACTTCTGCAGGAATTTTATCTTCTGTATTCTTACTCGGTTTGTTAGGAATCAAAGCATAACAAATATCATTTCCTTTCAAATCCTTAACAAACTATCTACCTTCCATTAGACAAAATTTCATAGATGTACATATCTCACCACCAGATTCTTCAATCAAAGGTAACAAAACTTGTTTCTTACCATCCACCCAAATAGAATATATATTCAATCTTCCATCATGTATAGCATGTTTATCATACTGCCAAGGTCTACCCAACAAAATATGACAACAATCCATTGGCATAATATCACACAACACCTTATCATAGTATTTTCCAATTTTTAGATTCACAAAACATTGTTCACTCACCATTAATGTATGTCCATCCTTGATCCATGAGATCTGATAAGGCTTCAAATATTTCATCCTCTCCAACTACAACTTTGTGACTATTTCCTCAGATGCCAGATTCTCTGAGCTTCCACTGTCAACAATTACCTTCCAAACATTGTCTACAACTCTACATCTGGTCTTGAACAAACGTTTCCTGATAGGATCTTTCTTATCTTTCTCACTCCATAGTATTCTTCAGATCATGAGATTTCCTTCCCCTTCAGCTTCATTAGGCGACTCTTCTTGCACCAAAGCATTTATGCTACTACTGATATTCTTGCTTGCATGTGTACACACAAAGGCTTTATGTCCTTCCTCACCACAAATATAACAAGTTACTTGGAATCCTCTTCTTCTATAACCACCTCAGGAGTAATTACCTCTTCCTCAGTATGAACTTCCACCTTTCCATTCAGTCTTTCCTTTGTCTTGAGATGTGTCTGAATTTGACTTGTCTAGTTCGGATCTATTGTTTTCACTATGAGATCTTCGTCTTCCTCTAGGGAATCTACCACCTCTGCCTCTCTCTCATTGTTCATATCTCTTGTTCAACTTCTCCTCAGCTTTTAGGTCAAATTGATATGCCTCCTCAATGCTTTCCATCTTGACCAAATTGATCTCATATCATATAGAACTTATCAAACCATTCAGATATCTTGCTACTCTTTCCACTTCATCTTCAACATGTCCAGATATGATGTCCAATCTGTAGAATACTTTAGTATAGTCTTTTACAGATTTATCCTTCTGCTTCAAACTTTGCATTCTCCTAATTAGGTTAATCTGATAATCACAAGGTAGAAATTTTCCTTTCAATTTGTTTACCATCTTATCCCATACCTTGATTTTGTCTTTACCTTTCTTATTTTGACCCAATTGCAGATGTTCCCACCATAAGGATGCATGACCTTTCAATTTTTTACTTGCAATCTTCACCTTCTTGTCCTCTGATACATTCTCATACTCAATGTACTTTTCCATCTCAGTTATCCAGTCAATCAATTGATCAGTATCCAATTTTCCACTATACTCAGGAGGATTAAACTGAGGTGTGGACTTCAAACTTGTCAAGGCTCTCAGGAATCTCTCTTCTTCCTGGTCCATCACAGGTGCAGGTGCAGCTCCACCTTGAACCTCTTCCAATTCATCATCACTAACATCTTCAAGATATCTTCCTCTGCATTGGGCTGTCTCAACAACTTCTAATCTAGCAACCATCTGTCTAAGCATATCAGCTAGACCTGGATCTACATTTACTCTCCCACGAACCATCTTGAATCCCTCTACAATTGTAGGTCAGATCATAATCTTCTACACCACAATAATATCACCAACTAGGGTTAGGGTTTACAAGAAGGAACTTAGATCTCAGCAACGCTCTGATACCACCTGACGCAAGGAGGGTAAGGAAGATGGGGCCTAGGGCACTCCCAACTACCAAACCAACTTGCAAACACAATATAGAAGCAACAACAACACAGTGAGAGAAGAAACAACATAGATCATTTTCATTAATTGATCAAACTCATTACATGCCAAGCTGTAAGGCCTTCCCGATTTCGGCCATATACATTTAGTGAATTACAAATTGATCTTCATACATGCAAGGTAACAGACTTTCCTTCCAGAATAATACTTAATCTTCTATCTTCTATTACAATCTAATATCAAAATCATGCTTCTCGACTACCCCCCAAAACTAAGAACAAGAAACAAATATATACAAGAGTCCACCAAGAGAGGTCGACACTCAAATCCATAAGAGAGACCTAGATTTAGGTCCACACTTATCCCAATGAGAGACCCCAAATCAATTAAGCCATGAAAATTAAGTGAAGAAATTGGCCACTAGATCCAACTCCAAAATAAACATCTCGGGCAAAGGTTGACTGAGCAACAGAGTGACTCAGGCAAAGAACACCCCAAGCAACATAAAACAAAACCCAAGTGATAGAAGAAATGAACTCAGTAACAAGCATGACCAAGCGACATAAACCCGAGCAATAGAAAATGCACAAGCATGCCTGAGTGACAGAACCTGAGCAACAGAGACCAACCCAAAACAAGCATTACCGAGAAACAGGCTTAAGCAATAGAGTATTTCTTGAGCAGCCTCCAAACAAACTAAAGAACAAAACAAACATCTTTTTGGTCGAGCAGGATTGCCAAGAACCCAAGATGCTCATACATCAAGGAGAAGACAAACCCTAACTGGAAAATGAGCTGCTCAAAGGGAATAAGGTCGTGTCCTATAAAAATGACTAACTTATTAGCCAAGATCTCAACAATTTGTGGATCCCTATACTCCAAAGGAAACCTTGGCAGAGAAACTCAACAGGACATAAAAAGAGGAGCAAATTTAATATTAAAGTGCAATACTCAGGCCAGAGTCTAGATGCCCACACCTTTACAAAACCAACCCTTAAACTTATGAACAACATCCTTATGCTAAGAAGATTTAAAAATGGAAATAAAATATAATGAACCTTTTTCATATAAAAACAAGTCTTTCAATCCAACCCAGTGTTGTTTGGCCCACGATGAGAAAGAAGAAAAGGAGACAAAAGATTGTAGCTTACTTGTTAAAGTCGAATATTGCAAGAAGATAACAGTAGACATAATCATATGTTATGAAAATATTACCTTAACCTCAGGTGATGGTCACGCAGAACCTGCACTAAAAGATTCATGCCTTTTCAACTAGAGGTCATGAATAGGATGCCAAGGATACAAATGGTAGGGATTTGGTTTGAAGGTAGATCACTACAAAGAGGTCAAAATCATAACATTATTTTGTGAGGATAGAAACCTAGGGTTTACCAAACAAGTATTGTTGGGTCATGAAACATAGGACGAAAGAAAAGATGCCTTACTCCCATCAAGATCGAAAGAGACCCCATCAGCAAGAGATATGGAAATAGAAACCTTAGGGGGAGAATAAATCTCTGAGCAAGGTGAGCCATCACAAATGTCAAAAGGAGGTTGAGGCAAGGGTTTATGAATCATCCTAGGGCGATGCCATCCATTTGTTGGCCGCTATAAAGCAAAATAATCTTTAGAAATAGAGACAGGGGGAGGCCCTAAAATACCCTTGTAAATCGAAGCCCTAGGCCTCTAAGGAGAAGAAAAGTTGCAAAAGTATGGCGAGGTAGGAAAATTATAAAAGGCACAATCTCTCCATCTTCCATTCCTTAGAACTCATTGAGGAATATGTCCAGAATCCAGTAAATTGGCACAATCGGAGTCATCGAAGGGGATATCTGCCCAACTGACCCGTGCACCACCATCCTTAAAGAAACCAATATTATCTATCGGGGCCTCATTTGATGCATGTTTTGGCCTCACAACCTGAGCCACATTCACCTCTATGGTTTGTACACCCTTTTACGATATCGTCATTGTTTGCTCTGCATTTTTCACCATAGATTTTTTTAATTAGAAGAATAAAAAGAAGTAGAATTATATTGCAATCCTCTATATTTTATAATTGATTATTGTGTCATAAAAACATGTACAAACCTGTTAAAATCAAGATAATAGTCTGCAACATGGGGAATAACATAGATTTTAATGCACAAAACAATAAATTTTCCTTCTTCATTCCATCTCCCACCCCGATTTTGAGTTTGGGAAAAATTTAAATACATTTTAAACCATATTCAAATATCTAAAAAACCAACCACTCAATTTTCTAACAAAACACAACAAATTGAAAAATTTGACAAATATTTTTGGTGAACTTTTTGTTGCACCATGACAACTTGTGCAATTTTTACAATTTTGAACCAATGGATCTATAAATTTCCATAATGGGTCAACATGATACAAAATGGTCTCAAAGGACCTTATTTAAATCAAATATACCAAAAAATATTTTAAAAAAACCAAGGTTGACCACATTTGTATGAGGGTGCCCCTTCTATACATCAAATTTCCAACTTCATTCTAGTAAGGTACTCTGCTCACATCTTCCATCTTTGATGGGTATGCAGGGTAATCTAAAAAAGATAAATTCACTCTAACTACAAAAGGAACACATAGTGGTCTATGATCCTGCATGTTGAACCTCTACAAAACTAAAATCACATAATTACTTTCGCTTAGCCATAGGTTTTTGTTCACTCTATCTCTTCTAATTTCATCCTAAGAATTGGTTAGTTGCATCAAGATCTTTCAATTAAAATTTAGCAGCAAGTTGAGACTTAAGCTATACAGTCATAACTTTCCCTTTACCAGTGAATAAAATATCACTAATAGGTATTGTAATGTACATTAAATTACCACCATCATATTTATAATAAACACGATGATCTAGTTTAGAACGCTAAAATCTCAAACTCAAAACATATGTATCAAATATTTGTTACCACATCATAGGACTATATTTGGCCAGACAAACATTTCTTCAAATTGCAAACTAAGTTAATCTGACATTTTACCACATAGTGCTCTAGTTATGTCATGTAAGTATCCTCCTCCAAATCACCATGAAGGAAAGGAATTTTTTTGATCCATTTGCTCAACCTCTAAATCATTAGCAATGACAATATTAAGTGAAATTCTAATAGATGTCATTTTTGATACAAGGGAAAATATCTCACCATAATCAATGCCCTCAACCTCAGAGTGGCCTTTTGTAACCAACCTTGTGTGATACTTTTCAATGCTTTAATTTGAATCAATATTTTTCTTGAACCCCCATTTTCAAACTAGTAGGTTTTCATCCTTCAGACAATGGTACACGATTTCATGTATCATTCTTTTTCAAAGTTGTCATTTCTTCATCGATAACAATTTTCTAATATTCTACATTATTCATATCTAATGCCTCTTCAACGAATTTAGGTTCATCCATGCTAGTATCCAAAGCAAAAAAAAAACATCTCCAATTGTCCCGAGAATACCTTTTAGGTGGTTTTCCTTTTATTCTAGACCTTCAAACTAGACGAGTTGGAGGTTCTTCCTCCTCTTCTAAAGATTCAGAGCTAGATACACTCTCCTTAACTTATTTTATATCCAGGGGTCTTGATTCACTTTCTCGTGCATAAAAGGTAGTTTAATCACATTTTCCTTTTTAGCCTATTTAGGTTTCAATGTAACAAAAGAAGGCTTAGTTTCTCTAAAAATAATACTTCTACTATGCATTACCTTATCTGCAATAGAGTCTCAAAGCTTGCATCCTTTCGTACAATGACTGTAACTAATGAAGAAACAATTCACATCCGTGTTCTCCAGCTTTATTATCTTCTCCTTTGGTACACATGCATATGGACCACAAATGAAAACTCTAAGATGTTTCAATGAAGGCTTATGACCTAACCATGACTCCATAGGTGTTTTATCAACAAGAGTTATTGTAGGAGACTTGTTAATCAATTGGAAGTAGTGCCAAAAACTTTACCCCAAAACCTTTGTTTTAGGCTAGCACCACTGAGCATTCTACTATCCTTCTCCATCAACATCTTGTTCATCCTTTTTGCAACTCCAGTCTACTATGGAGGATATAAATTTGTCTTCTTCCTATGAATTCCACAACCTTTACATAATGTATTAAAATCGTTAGAGCAAAATTTTCCACCATTATGAGTCCTCAAATATTTTATTTTCCTTCCAACCTGCAATTCAACCATTTCTTTAAGTTATTTAAATCAGTTGAAAACATCATAATTACTCTTTGTAAAATATACCCATGTCCTACTATAGTAATCAATAAATGAAACATAATATGTGGATTTTACAATGGAAGGAAAATCTAAGGACCAAACACATTAGAATGAATGAGATCTAACACAATACCATATATAAATTAGAAATCAAGTAAAACTCAATGTGGTTTTCCTTTTCCACAAATGTAGTGATCTTAGAAATCAAAATCAAGATTGCAATCTTTCAAACCTCAACAAGGTTTTTCTTTTTCAAGGTCCTTAGACCCTTCTCTGCAGTGTGGTCAAGTCTTTGGTGCCATAACATGGTCTTATCTCAAGGTAAATTTTATCCGAAATATAAATCACTCTTATTTACCCAAAATCCATGACCATCTGTTGAGATTGAAACTCTCACCTTTTCTAATGAAGTATCCACAAATTTTGTCTTCACATAAGTTATTACACTCAACAATGTATGATTCCATCTTGTACAATGTACCACTAACACCTCTAGTAAGCACCATATCACCTCTCACCATGTTTCATACAACATAAAAAACCTGACCACCTACATTTATTAGTTTTCTTAAAAATAATAATTTTGTCTCAGACCAAGGGGATACAACACACCATTAATCTTTCTTATTCTACAATGAGGAAATGTGATTCTAACTTTACCACGACCAATAATATTTAAATGAGAATTATCACCCAAGTAGACTTTACCTCCATCAAGTTATTCATATTAAGAAAATTAATCTTTATTATAGGTCACATAAAAAGATGCAGTTGAGTCAATTAACTATGCATCATCACATGCTTAAGTGGCCAAAGCTACAATGAACGCATCACTATATTCCTTCTCAAACTTAGAATCAAAATCAAATTTCTATTTGTTCTTCTTACTTTTTTTTTTCTAGTCCTTACAGATGTTTTTAAGAGAAAAACATGAAGCTTTAAATAGGTTTAAGACTTTCAATGATTTGGTTGAGAATCAGATAGATCTGCTATAATCAAATGTTTGAGATATAATAAAGGATATGAATTTATATCATATGAGTTTAATAGATATTGTGAAGAACATGGCATTAGAAAACAATTGTCTGCTCCTAGGACTCTGTAGTAGGAATAAAGAATATAATAATTTAGAAATGACTGGAACTGTGTTGAAAGATGTTGACCTACCTAATGTATACCAGAGAGATGTTATGCATGTTGTTGTTTACCTTCTTAATATGGTACAAGTGAGAGTGATTCATATGAGTTGTGGTTCGAAAGGTACCTACTATCAAATATTTTAGAATCTTTGGAAGAAAATTCTATATCGAAAGAGATGAAGACAATCTTGGAAAGTTTGATGCAAGATCTGATGAGGGGACCTTTTTAGGATTTTTCACTATAAGTAGAGCATATCGATGCTACAATATAAGGATGAAGAAGATTGTGGAAAGTGAAAATTTCCAGGTAAGGAAAGAACAAAATCATACTATTCTTGAACCTGAAATTGAGTTAGAAAAAGTTTATATTACCCTTGTATAGCAAAAGAGAGATTTGAAAGGCAAAGAAGGATCAAAGGAAGAATAAAAATACCCTAAAAAGGTACTAAAGACACATGATAAATATGTACAAAGACATCATTCTAAGGATTTGATCATTGGAGACAAAGACAAAGGTGATTAGACAATGAGAAGAGTTGCCAAGAAAAGTGAGCAAACAAACTATTGTTTTCTTTCGAAGGAGGAACCGAAGACTTATGCAGAAGCAAGAAATGATGAAAGTTGGATGAAATCTATTAATGGAGAATTGAATCATATAGAGAAGAATCAAGTATGTGATATAGTACCTGGTGGTGGATAAGAACATGATTGAAACTAATTTGGTGTTCTAAAACAAACTAAATGAAGATGAACGAGTCACTAGAAACAAGGCAATACTGGTATGTAAAGACTATACACAAGTTGAAGAAATAGATTTTGAGGAAAATTTAGCTTCGATAGCTATAATGGAAGCTATTAGATTTTTTATTGCTTTTGCTACCTACAAGAAGTATATTTGATGGACCTTAAGTTTGCATCCTTGAATGGAGAATTAGAGGAGCAAG
This sequence comes from Thuja plicata, assembly GCA_018584345.1. Lineage (NCBI taxonomy): Eukaryota > Viridiplantae > Streptophyta > Pinopsida > Cupressales > Cupressaceae > Thuja > Thuja plicata. The sequence goes on along the minus strand of MU223065.1, from coordinate 308,633 downwards.
TCTACTTTGAGCAACCAAATGGTTTCAAGTTATCAAATGATTTGTATGTGATTTGAAAACTTGAGAGGGCTCTTTATGGACTCAAGCAAGCTTCTAGAGTCTGGTATGCTAGATTGGACAAGTATCTGCTACAACAAAATTTCAAGAAAGTTACCACAAATAATAATCTCTATTTCAAGGGTGTAGATGATAAGTTATTGATAGTAATTGTATATGTTGGTGATATTATATTTGGAGGTGATGATAATATTTACAAGAAGTGTGTTGAAGAGATGCATATAAAGAATTTGAAATATCTATGATTGGTGAATTTTCACTCTTTTTTTTTATCACCAAGTTATTAAAAAAAAAGGATGGTATTTTTTTCTTAGACCAAATATATCAAAGAGATGTTAAAGAAGTTTGGAATGTAGTCAAACCTAGTTGGAACCCCCATGGCTACTGGTTGTTAATTGAAAAAGATGAAGAATCCTTGAAAGTTTATCTGAAACTTTATAGATCTATGATAGGTGAACTAATGTACTTGATTGCTTCAAGACTAGATATTATGCAAACACTTTGTTTGGCTTCCATTTATATCAAGTTAATCATAAGTAGTCTCATGCAAAAAAATAGTAAAGAAGATATTTAGATGCTTGAAAGGGAATTTGGAGTCTAGATTATTGTACAAAATGGATAATGATTTTTCATTAAAACCTTTCACTGATGCTGATTGGGATGGATGTGCAAATGGAAGAAGTAAAGTGATGTTGCATTTATCTTAGGACACGAGCTGGTCTCTTGGACAAGCAAAAAGCAAGATCTAGTTTCATTATCTACTACAAAGGTAGAGTTTATTACAATAACATCTTGTTGTACTCTAGTAATGTGGATGGAGAGGACTCGTAAGAATATGGAGATAGTTTATGATGAAGTTAATTCGATAATGTGTGATAATACAAGTGTTATCAACATTTTAAAGAATATAATGATGCACTCAAAGAGTAAACATATTTATATCCAATATCACATCTTGAGAGAGAAATTTGTTTTGAAGGAAGTAAAGTTAGAATATGTACCCACTAAGAAACAAGTTGCATATATTTTCACTAAGGCATTGGAAAAGGATACTTTTGAGTATCTTACACAAAGGTTAGGGGTTATTGCCCCTCCTTTTTCAAACCAGATCCATAGGAGAGGCACATCTTTCCAGGATAACTATTGTCTATCTTGTGTCTCCTATATTGTTGTGGCTGCTGCTCTCAAGGGGATTAGTGAAGGTTGTGGTTTTCTAATTGCAGGAAAGTGTTGCAGAGATAAGGTTTCCCTAATAGGGGGACATTTGATTGTAGACAGTTACATGTTCTTTTTTGAAAAGTTGTAGCTATTTAAAAGGATGTTGTATAACTATATGGGTGAGAGATGTTTTGATACTATCATAAGACTATTTTCAGTAGTGTGTTGTTTGTCCTCATTTTCAAAGGGGAAAAAAGATACAAAAGAAGAGAGGAGAGTAAGTTATTAGGTTATTTTGTCATTGGTGTTGCCATTAATGACAAAGGGGGAGAGTGTTAGCATTATGTGCTATGTATTATCGTTGATGTCAACAAGCCATGTTGTCATTGTTGTACACTGATCAAGATAAGTTGAAAATATTTTGTGCTTGACATTGTATGGAGAGTTGTATTGCTCGGTGTAAAGAATGTTGAGATATGTAGGAAAGAGTATCCAAATTTTAATATGTAGAAAATAATATTTCATGTGCTAGAAGAGGTTTGGTATCATATATTCAAATATTATTATAATGTATGGTGGGACTAGTAAGTTAGTAGGTGGTATATTCCGAAGACAAAAGTATATGAAACTAAAATATGCTAAAAATAGTATTTTAAGTCGTTATGGGAGAATGCTCTGCATTCCTTTGCATAAGATGTTGATGGCTTATGGTTCTAGTTGTAATGATTGTGGTCTATGAATATTGCACTATCACATTTTTAGGTCCCCAATTGTTCTGTAGTGGAAGTTACATTTTGTTGTTTATTAACAGTGAGGCTAGTTGTTAGGGTTGGTCAGGATAGGTTCAGAGAATTCTCTGGATTGATAATTCAATTGTTGCAGTTTGGTGGACATGTTCACATGATTTGTATGGTGTTTTAATTCAGATATCTTGTGTTGGCTTGATCTGCAAGTGAAGTTATGTTGTTTTGAGTGCGACATTGTTGTCTATGTTGCTCTCTCGACGACTCAATTGACTGCAAAGATTTGATTTATGACTTATTGGTCTGGATATGTTTTGGAGAAAGAGTTAAGTGGCTACTATAGATCTTGTCATAGTGTGTTGTGCTTCGCATGGTGTTATGTGCATAAGAGAGTATTTTTGGGTTGTCTATTAATGAACTTTAATAGTTTTATATACATTACGTTTGACACTGACTTTGGATAATGTTGCGGTGCTTGCAATTCATTGTAAAATTTACATCTTTATACCTAGTCCTTGCTCTATCTTATCCAATCATATCAAAACACAAAACAAAGAATAATTCGATTAGATATTTGAGGCCAACTCTTTCCAATTGGTTCATAGTTGGGCCAATTGACTCATTCTTTAATGTATGCTGATGTTGATGAATTTGATTCCTAGTTTGCATGTTTAGACAAGTGAACCCTATTCCCCAATATCATAATCTGCTATGTTATTTTGTGTTTCTTGCTCTGGTCTGTATTTCTATCAAGTTGCTTTGGTATTTTGTTATGTTATGCTATTTTCTATAGGTAGTTTTAGTGTAGGCTATTTGCTATTTCTTTGTTTATTTGTTATGATTTATTTAACTTTATGTAGTTTAGGGCCCTTTCCTGCTTATCTAATAAAAAATATTAGCATGACATCAACACCAACATTTATAGGTATATTATATGACTATTCATTGTCTCTTCAAATTCACAACACTATTAAATCAATTCTAAAATTTTAATGAATGATTATTATTATTTATTTTATTTTTATTCTTATAAATCTATAATATGTTATTGTTCCAATTTAAGAAATCTTCAACCTAAGAGCCTAAATATAATAATAACTCCTTAAAACTTATATACAACTAAACTAATTATTATTTATTTTATTTTTACTTTTATAATCCTATAATATGTTATTGTTCCAATTTAAGAAATCTTTAACCTACTAGCCTAAATATTGGCAACAAGGTAAATGTTACCCTAAAAGTCATATTGTCTAAGTTTAAACAAACTTCCATTAAATACCTTCTTAAGCTTTATAGTAAAAGCACATGTTAGTGGCAATTTCATGTGCTTCCTGACCGTCTTTTAAATTTCTTAGCAAAGGGAATCTTGGCCTCGCAAGGTGCTAGGAAAAGAAAGGCATAAAAAAATTATTTACCACATCGGACAGTCTTCTTTTAAAAAGACTAACCTTCCAATGTATTTAATTTAATTTCATTATTAGCTTTAATCATTAATACATCTTCCCATTTTCCTATTTCTCTCATTTTAGGTCGCACGGAAAAACGAAGTACTGCCCTTCTTTCGGCTTCCGGCTCTCCTTATTCAACTTCAATACACTGCAAGCAAAATAATCTAGTGCAGATCGACATATAACCCTAATCTTATCTGAAATCTGGTCATTTCTTCTTCAGTTGTTTGATCACGATTGATTAATACTGCGTTCAATCAGAACTTACTGTAAAAGACAGATAAAAAAAAAAAAACAATTACAAGCTCTGTAAGTCCCACAGACGCCTACTTTCTTTATTTCATTTTTTCCTTTCACTTATGTTCGTTCACTTATGTTTGTAAATATTTGTATATAATGTTTATATATCATCTAAGGTTTTTCTGATACAGACGCTCCATCTGTATTCTGCCGTAAATTTAGTATCTTTACCTGCAATATGAAACAGAGGTGCCTCAATAGTAGGTTCGCAATTTATCAATGTTTACTGCTAAATTAACTATCAAGTATATGTATTAAAGCAACGACTGATGGGAATTAAGAATTCTTATGTACTTTATCAAATAAATGTGTATATTTTTGTAACAAATATCGAGAAATGCTAGGTTATTTGTTCATATTGAAGAGTTTTTATTGTTTTTTGCGGGAATAGGCTGGAACTGTGGTGGCTCTTTTTGTTTTTGACAATGCCAAATTATGACGAGGTAAACTCATATCCGTGTAAAACTAGTATTTTCTTGGAAATTGCCTCGAATAAACCCTAGTATCTGCCTTATCTTCTCTTCAAGACCAGGCCATTAGGTTATTATCATGAACACTGTATCATCATGTTACTGCCTGATACTTTGGTTTTCTCATCTGAATAAATCAATATCTGTTATATATTTATAATTTGGCTATCTCAACTGAATAAATCAATATCTGGTACATGCTGATGATTTAGATTTCATTTTCTATATTAAAGTAGCTGCGCCAGCACTGAATGGTTGCCTGAAGGAGTGTCATTTTCTTTCTATTGAGTCTGTGTTGTTTACTTCCGCCTGCCGTATGAGTGTCATCCTTACCTGATACCTTTACTCAATTGCATTCTTGGGTAGAATGCTCACAGGCCCTTGTTCAATCATACTGACATATCTGGCGTCATCTCCATTTTCCTGCGAGTTATATCTTGCAGCGCCCATATTTGAATTAATTCCATCTTTGCAAAAATGCAACATCTTGATATGTTTTTTCTTCTACAATATGTTCGTTGCTTTTAGTCTAATCTTTTCTCTTATACACATTATTTCATTTCTATGTTCAAATTGCCACTGGACTCTCCATGTTCATGTACTCATTCTTTTAATTAGGTATTGAATTGAAACAGTCTCAGTTTGATACTTCCAAGACTTTCTACCCTGGTTAAAATAATTAAAGATTCAAAATATCTCAGTTCTATCAATAGGCGGCACTATTGGTTTATTTCACATGAGAAATGAAAATTGTTAAGTTTAGTAGTATATAAAACTGTGACATAGATTTAGTCTTGCTCCCAGAGAGGATGCTTCTTTTGGCTCTCATAATCATAATCGGAGTTTCAACTGCTTGTTTGAGTTGTTAATTGACAGTCTCGTAAATGAGAGGCAATAACCATTGTTATAAGAATGACAATTCCTGTGTTCTAGTTATTCATCAGCATTTCCATGTACTTTATACAGAGCTTACTGTAATCTTTGTTCACTTCGTGTGTTATTACAGACCCTGACTGCCTTATCTCTCTGAATTGACCAGTATTACTTCAGAAAGCCATAATATTCATTATTAACAGTGTCAGATCAGAACTTTAGCTTTGCATGTTCTAGTCACTTCTAGCCATCTTTCTATGTTAATAGTAACCTGAATAATGGAAATATGTTAAAGCTTGAGAAATGTCAATTGCCAAAAATTTGAGAAACTTGGAAATGATATGTCAAATCTGTAAACATCAGGTTTGCATTAATACCAACATGTATGCTCCTGCATATAAATCTGTATATATATGCATGTGTAAAAAGAGATAAAACATTGACAGTAATTGTCATGCCCCCACCAAATTGCTACCAATTGCAGCTTACATAACTGCCCATTTCCAGTGACTCTGACAGATGCATTCCAGTGAAAGAGATTTGAAGGTCTAGGAAAAGAAGAGGACATTGATTCTATTAAAAAATTATTGCACAAACTTAAGGGCCCCAAAATCATTAATAAGTACCAAAGGTTGTCAAAAGATTTCAAAGCTAGTGTTTTCTTTGATAACTACTTGGAGGCACTTGGGGAACCATTATTCCCTCAAAAGAGATCTGTATGAATACATAAGAAAAATGGCCGAGGAGGAGATCAAAGGGCAAGATCCAAGAAAATTATTAATTACAGCAAAAGAGAAGTTAGAATTAGAATCACAAGAAGATGCTAAAACCGAATAAGAAGATCCTATATTGTGTGTCAAAGACATGTCAATAATTGCAAACGATGTCCAAGAAAAATCCATCCAATTTCTAGGTATAGTAGTAATTCATCCATGTATAAATGATTTGCAAGGTATGGAAATGATTGGACCACGTGATGATGATGTACAAGATATTAGTGATGCTGTTGTGAAAAACTATTTGTCAAAGATTAACCTCCATACAGAGGAGTTGCAAGTTTATAAAGGAAACTCCATGATGATACATATTGACTACATGGAAGTTGACCAAGGGACATTTGAACTTCCTTGTTCAAGACTGATGAGCTTGTTGATGCGTTAGTTTGTAGTCACGGGAAGGAGACTTTTGGTTTACCTCTTGTAGAGACCAACATGGACATTGAAGATCAATGAACACTTTCACCATGTTGTCATCCCATAACACTTGAATTTAAAAAGGATATAGTCACCTTGAGGAGCTTGATGCCAATTCAAGTAAAATATACTATTGTAGTGAAGGACACCTAGATCCGTTTACTAAAACATGAAATTGGCTTTGCACACAGGAGTGGAATCTTGGTAACACTCCTATAATAAATCGGGACGGAGGATGCAACATTTGGCTATTATTTTTGATGTCAGTAGTGACAATCAAGAGTTCACATTCATTACAGATCCATAATGAAAATGAAATGAGATAAGAACTCTGTAATATTTCTGGAAACTCTCTAGTTGGATTAGTCACAACATGTGTGAACCTCAAAAGTGGGCGAAAAGAATATAAGATCATTTCAGAAGACATTATGTTTAAGGTCATAGATGTGTGTCATGCTTCTAACTCTCATCTATGTATATTGGAAGCTCCCCATTTTACTCTTACTCACAGAGATAGCTATGAAACTGCGTAGATGTTGGCTAACCAAATCAGTTCTTCGCAAATACAATTGTTGCCAGAAAGGGAATTGAATACCAGATTTGACAAGTCTCCTACATGGTTTCAAACTATGCTAAACTTGTAAAGTATTTTTATGATTCTTCTTTTGAGGAGGAGACAAAACTTGTCTTAAATTATAAACCTTGCCAGTGACCAACACTTGGTTTTGTTGGGGAGAGTTATTGGGAAATACTACCGCATAAGCCCAGAGAATTTTGGACAGTAAATTGCCCACACACTTTAGATGATGTTATCAATCTTATGACATTAAAGGACTGTACTGACAGTCAAGCAAGTACATCAAAACTCTTCAGGGACATCATTGTAGTACAAAGCTGGACAATGAGAAAAAACATCACTTGGTATAGAATTTCCAATTCCTAACTATATCATAGTGCCACAATATAAGCTAATTATATCACAAGGAGGATCTAGGGACTACACATCTATATAGGTGATTTGGGCTCTTGGTATTAATGATTCAGTTTGACAGACTAAAATTGATATTGCTTGAGGACAAAACTATCATGCCTTGACAAATTGCTACCAATCGTAGCATACATAGCTGCCCATTTCTAGCGACTAGGCTATTATGAGGAGATGCCAAATAAAATACTAAAAAGTAGCACTAGCAAAATTATTAATTACAATTAAATTATGTTTTCAAGAGCAAAGATGTTGTAAGAAAGGTTGTGACTCTTTCAAAAGGAATATATATGGGAGATCATTCCATGAGAAGAAGATATCAACTGGAAGAAATGTGAAATGACTTTGCAAGTAAATAATTAGAGCCAAAGAGGATGTAAACTCCCCAAGGAAAAATTACGAGATTCAAGAATGGAAACCCAAAATATCTTCTATTAAATTATTGGATGAAAATCCATAACTTGTCTAGTTATCAAGGATAAACATTTAAGGAAATAGCTGCAAATTGGAAGAAAAAACATAACAAAAAATCAAAATAGGATTATTTTCAATATTATCTGAACATTATAATAAAATCCATGATTTTGATATAAGTCATTTATAAATATAAATGCAATTATCATTTTAGAATTTAAAATATTGTTATAAGGAAAAAAATAAGAAGTATTCTAGAAAGGGATACTACGAATTACAATAATTCAAGATATGGAAACATAAATGCCAAACCTATAATAGATGTTACACTAATCACAAGCAAACCTTGTGCTAGGAAATACAATTTTCTGTTAGTAAGCTTGAGAATTTTGAAGAGCACTCAGTTATATTGAGAGAAGGGAGGTGAATCTGTATAACAAGGATCTTTAGTTTACAAAAATTAATTAACCACTGTATTAATATTTCAAAACTTAATCATTCGTAGTAATAACACACATTCAAGATCTTATGGGCACCAACCTGCTTTATTAACAAAGTTTCTTTCGAGGGCATCAACCCACAGGAAACACCAATTCCCACAATTGGGCACTAACCCAGCAAGGGACACAAATCTCTTTCAATGAGAGGCACCAACCTCCTGATCTCCTTAATTAGAAGGCTCCAACCTCCTAATAAACAATATAATAATTTATTTGTGGCTTCTTCTTAGATCTGCCCTAAATCTCCTTCAAATTGCTGGCTCTTTCACGAAAATCTCTCTTTAAATATCCGCTTACAAATCTGCAACATATCTGCGCTACAATCTTAATAATTTGCTCATATTTCTGCACTATATCTCTGCTCAAAGCTCTTTTTACCAGTGTTCCAGGAGAACGTGTCCCCCCGAAAAAACCCTCACGTCCCTTGTACAGGGACGTTCCTGAGACTTGGGGACTTGGGGAAAACTTTCACCATCTCGGCCACCTCTGTCAAGATGTCGCCAAGTTGTTTGCTATATGTCACATGCCATGACATACCGATCACAACCTTAACTTTGTGAAAACTAGTTTGCCTTTCATGGGGCACTTGTAGGGATGTTATATTATAGATTATGCCTTCAATATTTCAATTCACCTCAATTTGTATATCAAAGCCACCCCCACACCACCGCTTTGCCATCGTCCCCCCGCCATCTCCTCACTATCCCTAAATTTGGGCCCTTGGTATCCCCGTCACCGAAACCTGTCCTTGTGTCCCCATGTCCCTTCGATAGTTATCTCCGTTATGGATACGCTATAGATATTCTGATGGAAGATATGCTTCTACTCTAGCCTTCACAATCTGAATGAATTTCCTTCAAACATCTGCTTATATACTTTAAATCTGCTTACAAGGTCTGATTTAATTCCTTCAGTATGCCTTAATTTAGATCTGCTCTTGATTCTGATTTTGATGTGCTTTTTTACACTGCAATAATTGGAAAGATATTTGTTAAATTGCTTGCTCATTTACACCAGCAATTTACCTTCATATATACCTACTAAAAAATGTCTCTTTACCAAAAGTAGTGGCTCTTCCAAGAGGTCAGCCATATTTGTAAATAATAATTTTGCTTTATTATCCCAAGAGATGGGCAATCTCAATGAGGGGTCAGCCTCTTTAAGTAAATATAACTTAATTATTATTAATTTCCCAAAAAGAGGCAGTAAACACCAAGGGTTGGCCCATATTATTTTATTTATTTAAAGGCCATCTTAAACTTAAATATTCGGTGCCACAAATAAAGTGCAGGTCAGACAGCAACCAATATGTCTTGGATTCCAATATCAAAGGGCAGAGATTTAATTGAAGTTAAACTATCATTCTCCAAGTGCAGTGATGAAGGTTTGTATCCCTTGCAAGGGCAACAGATTTAATGAAAGGATTTGACTCCTTTCTTGAAGATTGTTGCCGTGGTTTCTTCAATAGCCAAATTTTAAAATTTTTGTCAGTTATGTTCGAGGTTATTGGTGGACTCAATGTAACTGCATACTTGCAGTATTTTTCCATGGTCCTTCGCTTGAATTTTCAAAATCTTATTATTTTGTGGTCATAAATAACCAAAATGTGTCAAATTTTGAGCTCGAAAAAGAATATTAATCCATGGGATTCTTGGTGTTTTCGTGTTGCTAGACCCTCCGGTTATTTGTTAGCTCATGCCGCACTTCGAATTTCTCGGATCGGAGCTACAAGTCAAAAGTTATGCTCATTTGAAGTTAGTGTACTAATTTTAAATTATTTAAAATTTAAAATTAAAACTTAAAAATTAAAAAAATCTTAACTTTAAAAAGGTTAAGATTTCAAAATCCCAACTTGCCAAAAGGTTAAGGGTTACGGGTTGGAGGTTTTTAATTGTGGAAAAGCAGGGAGCTAAAATCATGAGGAGGTTAAGAGTCAACATCCCAACCTCTCCCATTCTTTCCGGTCAACATCCCAACCTATTCTAAAACCTCAACTTTTGAGAAAAGGTTAATCGTTAATAGTTAAGGGTTTTGGGTTGTTGTTAGAAAGTTGAAAAGTCAAATTCCCAACCTTCCCACAAAACTTACCCTAATCCTAACCTCATGTGATTCCAAGAACCCGAACTCAAACTCCAACCTCATACACGACCTACAAAATGTGGTGATTGCAGATTTGCGAAGAACAAATTTGTGGAATGGCTTTAAAAAACTCTCAAAGCAATGCAAATTTGGGTAAAATGGTTTTGGCAAGTGAAGGTGGTAAGTTTTTTTTTTAAAGATAGAAGTTTGTCGGCAGATTGCAAAAGTTCTGAAAGTTATTAAAAGACTCGATGAAGATTTAATCTCATCTTAATAAACTCGATAAGTGCCGATAAGGAGGAAAGTGACACGTTCATATAAACAGCTAGAATAACCATCTAATCATCAATGCTTATTTGCCCACGTAGCGATTGAGTTCTTAGTTGCAGAGGATAAGTCATCTTGTCGAAGAAAATGATGACAAGAATCGCAAAACAAACTGGTTGAAAGATTTTCAGGAAACGTAAGAGCTCAAACAGTGCGTGGTTCCCTATGAAGAAATACAGGTGGCGATATTATTATCAATATTGTAGTTCGAAACCTCTTTCATTGGCATGTATAAAACGTATCGAAACATAGATACAAGGTGGGAATTCGATTCAATGACATCTATCAGCTCCTCCTTGCTCGTGCCTAATACAAGCACTCAGCCAGTGGATATGTACCTGCAAAATGTGGTATCACAAATGTGACATGGGAACAATTTTTGACAGAAAGGCTCAAAGAAGACCTTCCAAGCAATGTAATGTAAGGTTGCAGGATTTTTCATCAAATCAATAAGGCGAAAAAGTGTTTGAAACTATTATGCCAAGTTTAATCTACAAGGTGTAATGCTTGTTCTACTTTGAAATAGGAGCTTCCAATACAAATGACGAGTATTCATGACGCAAAGGAAGGACAATTAGTTTGGTTTTGAAGTTGCTCAAATCGGCATGCATGTAACATGTGAAGGCATAGACAAGGCCCGTGAATTGTTTGAAACAGTCACCTTCCTGCCTGTGCCATAATGGAGGCCTCGAATAGGTTCCATGCACCCGTTAAAGCATAATAGTGGATGATTTTTGTCAGATATCATGACTGGAGACATGCATGTGAATGTGGTAGCATACCCAAGGCGTAGAATCGAATGCCACGACTTTGACAACATCCTTTGTCACCGAATAAAGTGGGAGCTTTAGAGAAAGATGCGCATTGTAAAATGACAAAATTCTCTTTGCAGGTTATGTTCGGCCCGTGGTAGATGCTTAGTTATGCGAACTATGGAATCATACACAATGTATCCAAGCTGCTCGACAATGTCATTTCAAAGTAATTGTGTCTCATGAATGGTGTAAAGAGATGTCATTTCGTGGAGAATGCAATGATTGACAAGGCACGCGAACTGTTTGACAAAATGTCCCAAAGAAATGTCGGCTCCAGAGGTTTTAACAACATGGCATGCACAAAATGACTTGTTTAAAAAGTCTTTAGAAACTACCAAGCGAATTTAATTCAAAGGAATAGAACATCCTTGCTTCCTGCTCAAAATGGGGGCATTCAAAAAGGTTATCGACATCCATCGAGGCAAAATAGTCAAGAATTTTTGTCATAAATTATAGTCATAATTGTCACCACAGAAAGGGATGCTAAATATGAAAGGAAAAACAAGGCATATAGACTAGTTGTGCCCAATCAATTTGTCAATAAAGCCTTTGGAACAATTGAGCAAATGTATTTAATAGTGATAAAGCCGATTTCTACAACTTTTCCAACATCCTCCATGCCTCTGCGCCAATAGTGGGAACTTTGCAATTGGGAGAAGCTCTGGAATTGAAGCAGTGATGATTGAGATGAATTTCACAATGCTGGTCATCACCCTTCTACCCGCTCCAATAAAAGGATCGCTGTCATAACGTATGGTAATCCATCAAAGCGCATGTAGATGTAGTCATGTATCATGGCTGGAAATGCCGCTGGAAGACATGCTTGCAAAATGTGGAAGCATTGACAAAGCACGCGAAACTGTTTGATGAAATGTTTGCAAGAATTGGTTGTCAGAATGCCTCAAAGAAATGTGGATCTGCAGATGACGCTTGTTAACTGTTCGTCAAAGTGCTTCTCTCACCAGATCAAGGTAGGCCCGATATAATGGTTTGATAAAGTGCTCTTAAATGTTATTAGATATGAATGCAATGATTGCAATACTCGCGAGTATGGATTGATCAGAGAAGCTTCAAAAACATTGAATCAAATGCAACGATCACAAATCATGTTGCACTCGCCCCTCATACACGACCTACAAGCAAGCATTTAAAAGCTTGAAACTTTAGAACATGGTATTTGAAATGTATTGGTGTAGATATTTTGTCGAAAATTATAGTTAGCCTTTCATGCTGTATGTGGAATCATGAGTAATTATGCCCAAGCATTTCCCACGATTGATTTCAGCTTTGAGATAATTTATTCAGTAGCCCAACAATGAAATACAATTTCCAAGGCCAAGAGCCACCCTCAATATTGAAATGCACGCTTCTCGAGATAACATATACAGAGTTGGGACATTGACATCATAGATTTTTGGCAAGCAATAAGCAAGGAGGACAGTTCGCCATTGGCCCAGCGGATACTAGATAGTGGATTAGCACATGTAGTAGGTTACCCATTGGCAGTACAATGTTCTGAGGTTGTTCTAGAGTGCATGAAAGCATATGAGCCAGATACAGAGAAATCAAGACATCAGAAGGCAAGGTGGTGGCGAGACTGGATTCGGTCTCCATTTCTATTTCATTCAGATTGCCAATCAGAGATGAGTTCACAAAGATTTCTATAGAGAGTGCTAAAGGTCATTATCATCAAAACAAAAAGAAGTGTTTGAACACCATAGCTAGGAGTTGGTTGGACCCGCTGAGGAAAGGACAGTCACAATTGCCCAAAACACTGCGCATGACACTTTTCACCGAGGATATATCAGATATGATAGTTTTTCATACTAGATTAGTTGGAAATGCAAGCGTCAAATGTTTTCAAGATTGGATGTTTTTATACATCAATACAATACCTACTGGCAGGCAATTTATTGATTGGGGAGAAATAATCAGCGATGGTCTTCATAATTAGTTAACTCAATTTGGGTTAAATCAGAGGTTTCATATGTCTTCTTACCTCATGTATGCAATTGCTAGCATGAAAGCTTGGTCAGGTCTCAGTCCTCATGGGGAATATAACGAAACCACTCAAATCTACAATTACTACCCTCAGCTACAGTTAAAACAGAGTAATGCACATTTCTGCAGGGTGAATGATGCCTTTGCCATGCTCACGGCCAGAGAGTTATTGGGAAACATAGGACTCCGAATATCTCCTGAAGCAGCTTGTCTTGTCAAGACATATGGAAGTTATTTCGTACAGTTTCCTCATTTCACCTACATTCGGGTTGGAGGCTTTCAGGAATGTCCCTTTATGCTCCCTCGTTTCGTTGATGATAAATTGGTATTTACAGAAATGTGCAGGCAAATTGGTCAAGTGAATAAAAAGTGTAAAAACAGGGGATTGAACCTTATTCCTTTCCCGATTAGCATAGGATACTATAGCTGCAATTCTTCATGGGATGCACAAAATGTTGAAGGGTCTATTGTCAAGTTAACTCTTTACTCTTACGATAGTCGGTTCCCATTTGATAGTAAAGGATATGTTAAAAATCATTTGGCTCTAGGACTTGGATATCTTCGCTTCCCGACTATGGAAGATAATTGGGAATATAGTGAAAACGACTCTAAGGTAAGAAAAATAAACTGGATGAGGTTCACTATCCAACAGGTCATTGATTTTAAAATGGGATGGGGTGCGACAGGTGTACAAGAAGATGGATCAGATTTGATTGATCCTTTCTATTTTGAAAGGATCCAGTTGTTAGAATTACCTTATATCAGTTGGTCTCTACTGGAAGTGAAAAATCTGAAAGAAAGGACTTACTATGTCATCCAAAGAACAAAGAAATGGTTAAAAGGTAAAGTCAAAGAGGCCACAACTACTAAATCAACAGGGAAAGGTAATTCTGCTAAGAATAGTAATTCACAAGAAGGCACAACTAGGACAGCCACCTCACAGGTTTCACTTACTACTGGCCGGTCCACAGCAAAATGCACAAGGAGGCGGTGATGACGAAGATCCCAACCAAAGAGTGGATTTAGCTTCGGCATGTGAACTCAATTCTGTAACTAGAAAGAAGAGGTCCAAACCTAAAGAAAAGACCCTCAATCCCATACAGGAACTCGTACATGAAACTCATGAAATAGATACTTTGCCATCATCATTTGTAGATGAAATGATCCATTCTTTGACTTCTCCTACAAAAACCCCATCGCCTCATGATGTTAATATGCCTCATGAGATCCCTGTCCTAGATAATACAATTGACCAGGTGCTCTCACCTATTGTTTCGAATGTTCCTGCAACAATAGAACCATTAGTAACTTTCTCAACCTCTTGATTGCGTTAAAGCTTAGAAAGGAAGAAAAAGATGGTTATTCAATTGGAAACACCAAACATAGATGCAGTCGCTGATTTGGTACATAAAGGTGCAAAGGTGAAAAAGACTAAAGTGGATTCCAGGGTGGCAGTGAACCCAACTACATGCAACTTATTTGTTGAAGTTGCACAACCTATTTCAGAGAAGAATCTTATGGTAAAATGGTGGATGATTGGGTCAGCCACATGAATGAGCAAGCATCCAATTTGTTCAATGATATATAACAACCATGTATGTGAAGGCAACTCAGATAGAATGGGGAATACTTAAAGAGCTGGAAATTATCAAAGAAAAACAATTGTTGGCAACCTTAAAGAGATAAAGGAAATGGACAACAGTACAGTCAAATCTCTCAAACTATTCCCAAGTGAAGAAGATGAACAAACCAACACGTGGCTGGAAAATGTTATATGGAAATGCACAAGTATGGATCAACTAACAAATGAATAGAAACTTTTGAATACTCGCAAACAACTCAAAACCAAAGCCTTGGGTAATTTGCCAACAATTATTGATGACTTCCCAATCAACGAGCAAACACAAGATCCAGATGTACCTGCCGCCTTGGAAAGTGTAGAATTGAAGATTAATTCAGAGCTTAATGATAATAAATTTTCAGGTGCTGAGATTATGTTGGGTTTAAGTGTCCTTTCAGTTGGATGAGATTCATGTATCTTTTACTTGCCAGGCTACAACAAGGACTTGCCTGAAATTCAGCGAGATCATGATAGGTGCAAGCTAAAAATGAAGTGTGATCATTATCACTAACAAATCCTTAGCTCAAGTAATTAAGTCTTTTAGAGCATACAAAGCAGGGACGTCACAACCTCAATCTACCAATCAAAAAATTGCAATAGGAGATACCAGTGCAAGTGATTGAGAGTTAATCTTAGAAGTCAGCTAAAGTTGCTTTTTGCCCTTATTTGTATATTTTGTAAATTGTCAACTTTAGGACTGATTTTTGGTTTGAGTTAAGATCCTAACTTTTCTTTGGTTATGGTTTGGCTTTAAAAGTTGGAGTTGTATAAAGTTAGAGTTAGTTTTGAAATGCTTTTTAAATTTCCAAACTCTAACTTTTTAGGTAGTTACGAACCCGAAAGTTAGTTACGCTGAAAGAGCTTATAAATATCATAAGCAAGTCATGTAAAATGGGGGACTTATGGGCACTTATTGAATTAGAGAGCGTCTATGCTAGAGCTTCATAAACAAATACAAAGCAAGTTTTGGAAAGTAGTTACAATCTTGTTCTTGTATTTAAAGTACTTTTATTGTATTCTTGGTATAAGGATACAATAATGAATACAAATTTTGACTCTTTTTTCATAAATATCAATCGTCAAGTTATTGGTTCATATTGTGGTGCGTGTTCTCATGGTACTTTGTGAACGTACATCGAATGTTGAATCATGTTTATTTTGATGATAACCTTTGAGCGTAGTCCTTGAAAGTTTTTCATTAGTTATTTCAAGCAAATAAGTCTTGGCTTCTGAAAGTTGTTTGTAAATTCACTATTAGTGGCTTTAAATTGAATCTTTGCTAAGTTGTATATCTTTCTTTGAAAAATCAAGATTTTAATCATACGAGGGAGCTGCCCCTCTAAACGCAAAGGAAGGTCGAATCTTTACCAACCTATCCAACTGTTGTAAATTGGTTTGTCATAACTATTCCATTGCGCTAGAACACATACAATTTTAAAAGTGACAAATCTGTTTACCAATAAAGATATAAGAGGGAGGTTAAATCAATTAGATAGGTATCTAAGAAGGGATCTATTACATAGGCAATTGGTAAATATTTGAATGATTTAATGAATGAACAAGACGTTCATTTATAATTTACAAAGAGACGACGTTTCTATTATGAAACAATCATTAGAATTAGAAACATCCTAAAAGTACACGATTTACAATATTGACCATTAAATAAAATAGAAAGATATATACAGATATATTATTCTAATACCTTCCTTAATGGTCAATCTGTCTACGACACCAAGTAGACCCTTGAACTTAACAAACTTATCCGGATGTAGGGACTTGGTGAGAATATCTGTAGTTTGATCCATTGTAGGAACATACTGCAAATCCACGGATCCATCTTCAACTAGTTGGCGGATGAAGTGACAATGAAGTTCAATATGCTTGGTTCGCTCGTGAAAGACCTGATTTTTGGTGAGTTTGAGCACCCCTTGATTGTCACAAAAGAGGGGTGAGCCTGCTTGAGACATTTAAATGTCTGAAAGCATCCGTCGAAGCCAAACTGCCTCACAAGCTGCTTTGACTGTTCCCCGATGTTCAACTTCTGTCGTGGAAAGAGATACGACCCACTGCTTCTTACTGGTCCAAGTGATAGCACCTGTACCCAAACTGAAGACATACCCAAAAGTGGACTTTGAGTCATCAACAAAGCCTCCCCAATCCGAATCTGTGTACTCGATGAGTTTGGGATCTTTGGTTCGTCCATAGAGGATACCAAAGTTTGAAGTGCCCTTGACATAGCGCAGGTGCGCATCGTTGCAGCCCAATGATTTGAAATAGGAGCTGTTATGAAGCAGGATATGTAACTCACTGCATAGCTGAGATCAGTCTAGTGGCAGTGAGATGATTAATCTGCCCACTAGTTGCCTGAATGCAGATTCATTCTCAACTGGAGAACTAGATTTGGTTGACAACTTCAAGCCAAACTCCATAGGTGTAGATGCAGGTTTGCAGTCTGACATTTTGAATTTGTCTAGCAGAGACCTGACATATTTGGTCCGAGAGATGAAGATGCCATGAGAGTGCTGCCAAACCTTAACACCTAGACAGTATTGTAGAAACCCAAGGTCGGTCATGTCAAAAGACTCGCATAAATTTTGTTTGATTCCCTAAATCAAAGATGCTGAATTGCTAGTGATGATCAGATCCTCTGGAAACCTTGATCTGTGAGGTACTTATCAATTTTCATGTACCATGCCCGAGGAGCTTGTTTTTGGCCATAGACTGCTTTTACCAGTTTCAGGACTTGGTGTTCTTTGTTGGCAATCTTGAATCCAAGGGGTTGCGTCATGTAGACTTCTTGTAATTCACCATTCAGGTTGGCACTATTGACATCCATCTGATGGATGTTCCAGCCACACCGAGCTACCATGGCTAGGACTAATTTGATGGTGCTCATCTTTGTTGTTGGAGCAAAGGTCTCCTTGTAATCAATTCCTTCATGCTGAGAGAAGCCTTTGGCAACAAGACGAGCCTTGTACTTATCCAAAGTACCATCAACCTTGTATTTGGCCTTATAGACCCATTTGCACCCAATGGGTTTCTTCTTGATGGGAAGATTTGACAGAACCCAATTGTTATTCTTCAACAAGTTGTGGTGCTCAATTTCCATAGCTTGTTCCCATTTAGGTATCCCTTTTGCCTCAGTGTATGTTTGAGGCTCATACACATTGTGAATTTTGGCCATGACAGCAAAATTTACTGAATCAGAAGGTTTTCTCTTCTTCCGAGCAGTTCTACCCTCGATGAGCTCATCATCATGAAGATCGCCAATCGTCTTAGCCCACCATTTAGGTTGAAGAGTAGAAGTGCTAACATTAGATGCTGGAGGTGCAACAGGGTTAGGTTCATCAATCAGGCGGTACAACTGCATGTCTAGGTGATTTTGCAGGAGAAGGAACTGGTGGAGATGCAGGAGTTGTAACAACTGGGAGCCCTCCCATCATGTGGACCTAATGAAAGACAAACACCCAAGTCTTGAGCCTTGAGAGACTGATCCTCTGAATCCACAGCTGGAGGAGAGTACTGAAATAACTCTTGTTCCTCATTAAAACCACATCGTGACTGAATATGGCAGTAGCTGTCTTAATTTCAATAAGTCGGTAGGCCTTATGATTATCACTGTAGTTGGTGAGCATGAGTTTCTGACTCTTGGCATCCAACTTGGTGCGCTTAGCATAAGGGATCTAGAGAAAAGCAGTGGAACCAAAAACTTTGAGATGACTGATTCTAGGCTTACGACCTGACCATGCCTCTACCGGAGCCTTCTTCTTGACAATCACTATAGGAGAGCAATTGAGAAGATAGACGACAATGTTGATTGCTTCAGTCCAAAATTTCTTTGGAACACTCGTGTTTAAGCATAGACCGGGCCATTTCGGTGATAATGTGGTTTCTCTGCTCAATGACACCGTTTTGTTGAGGGGTGTAGGGTGTTGTTATTTGGCACTTTATGCCATGTTGTTCACATAAATGGCAGAAGGCAGAAGAACAAATTCTCCGCCATTGTCAGTTCTAAGAGTAACAATATGTTGACCAAACTCTTTTTCTACAGATGCTTTGAACTTTTGAAATAAAACAAACACCTCTAATTTCTTTGAAGAAAATATACCCATAGTTTTCAACTGAAATCATCAACAAAATTAAAAAAATACTTGGACCTAGTAACATGATTAGCCCACAAATATCAACATGGACCAGTTGAAGTACCTTAGAAGCTCTCCAGGAGTCGCCATCCAAAAACGGAGTCCCTTGTTGCTTTCCAGCTTGACATGCTCCGTAAACTCTAAGGTTATGGGTTTGGATCTTTGGCAATCCAATGCAAGATCTTCCCGAACAATCTGAGAAAGATAGTGCACATTTAAGTGCCAATACCGCTGATGCCAAAGTGTACTAACAGGGGAGCGCTTGGCTGCCATGGCAAGCTCTTGAGAATCACCAGAGTCAACGAGTCTATATAGACCATGATCCTCGAGACCCATGACAACAGTAGACTGAGTCTCCTGATCAATGATACTGCACTGTTGCGAACTAAAGGTCACATCTAGCCGAGGAGAATGTCTCAAAATTTGATTGACTGAGAGAAGGTTGAGTTCCATTCCTAGAATGTAGTACACATCGAGGAAAATTAGTTTCCTCCACCCAGACTGAAACTGTATATTGCCTTTTTCAACAACGGTGTACCCTTCCCCTCCAAAAATAACTGAATCTGAGAATGTTTGAAAATCTGTGAACCAATCCTGGTGATGAGTGAAGTGGCATGAGGCACCTGAATCAATATACCTGGTAAAGGATTTGACATGGTATGCAAATCTTTGAACCATGAAGGTGTAAAAGGCAGACTCGCTATGCTCAGTGTGCTTTGCTGCATTTGCTTTAGGCTGTGGAACACTTTGCTTGGTCTGTGCTGCTAAGCGTTTACGACACTTCAACTTCATATGAGTATACTTATGATAGTAGTTGCACCGAATGTTCTTCTTCGAGTCTTCTGATGCCAGAGCAAAGTATGTCTGTTGAGAAGACTAAGAAGAGGGATAGTGGGCTGTGAAGGCCTGTTCTTTGGAAGATGAACTGGTACCACTGCCGAATTGTTGTTTCCAGCGATCTTGCTGTAAAAGTATTGTGTAGAGATTGGAAAATCTTACGTCAACATTGGTTGAAGCAATGTTGAGGGTCCCAACAAAGTGCTCATAAGAAAACAATAGACTTTTCAAGGTGATCACCACCATGTCTTGTTCCATTTTGCGTCCAGTTGCTTCTAACCGATCTCGAATGCCCTTGATTTTATTGAGATGATCTTGTAGGGGCGCCTGTTCATCCATCATGATTGTGAAGAGCATGTTCTTTAAGAAGAATGCTCATCTCTTATCAGAGGTTTCATGCAAACCTTTTAGATGGCTCCAAATTTCTTCAGCTGATTTGCAAGAAAGAACCTACAGTAGCTGATCATCAATGCCTGAAAGTTTGATGAGCATAACAACTTCCCGATGTTGCTCATCAAATTTATCAGTTTTGCCCAAAACAATTTTATCAAGTCATCTATATTCAAAGATTGTCATCATACGTTGCTTCCATGTATTGTAGTTTCTGCCATTGAATTTTGAATCTCCTCAAGCAAAATACTCGTTAGAGTTGCCATTGCAAAAAAATGAGGTCAAAGGTGGTTGAACGAATGGCGGCATGAATATCGAGGCAGAATATGATCAACGCATGAAAATTGTGTATAGAATAAGACTGAGGTTGAAAACATGCACTGATTTTGAGACTGAACATGGAATTTCGAAAAATCTGCAATCAAAATTTGAATCTGAGCAAAATATCAAGAGGGTTTTGAAGAAACCCACGTCGTCTGATTGGAAGGTGTCCAAATACTGAGAAAAAATGGTGGAATTCGAATGCCTTGGCTGCTGAAGAAATATTGAGGGTTTGAAAAAACCCTAGGTGGCAAAAATAAGCCCTTTTTGCACCAAAGACAACCACAATAATGGTAAAAAAATGGAGACAATCCCGTGATGAGCAACGAACAACTTCTGCAAAAAAATGGTTTCTGGTAGGGAAAAAGACCAAGGAAATGGTTGTGGCGGCTGGGAAACCTCAAGAAAAAGGGCCACCAATAAAAAAAACTCTGTTTTGGTCAGAACGCGACCATACAGATGGCTGTTTGTCGTAGAAAAACGCTGATAGAGACTGCTCGCATATCACAGGCCAAGAAAAAATAGCGTTGTAGTAAGAAACACAGGCCGTCTGGTTCTGAAAAACAGAAAACAAAAAATGACCATGCACAACAAATAAGACGACGTCGAATCCTGTAATAATGGTGACAGAAAACAATGTGAAACCCTAGCCTGCATAGAAGAACCATGCATGATTAGAACAATTGTAGAAATGGCGTCAATAGGGACGTGAAACCCTACACGGGTTTTGAAAAATGAATTTCTGCAAAACCATTCAGTATAATTTCAAAAATTTAGAGCAGATAATTTCAATTAAGAAATTATAAACTTTTGAAAAAAAAATAATACGGCTTTGATACCATATTGCATAGGTAATTGGTAAATATTTGAATGATTTAATGAATGAACAAGATGTTCATTTATAGTTTACAAAGAGACGATGGTTCTATTATGAAACAACCATTAGAATTAAAAACATCCTAAAAAGTACGGATATAAGGATATATACGGATATATTATTCTAATAGGATCATCATATGGAAAGAAACATTTGATGTATAATCAGAAAATGAGACCTGAATGAAATAATAAATCTCATGCCCCTGCCATGATACATCTTCTTCCCACACTTAAAATGAATAATAATAAGAAAATTACCCATGCATCACTGTGCAGAAAATTGCCTTATTCACAATACTTCACAATTTTCTAATATTTAAGCCCGCAACCACAAAGGAATTCATTCCTTTATCAGCAAATTATAGTTTTAACAAATTGTTGAACAAAGTGTTTTTTAAAAGATGCGATGGCTGAAGAGTCATGTGATCAATTTAGAAAAGACAGCAATTATTTTAGAGGAGACACCTTTTGGAAGAGGCACGAGAGGTGTCTATTTGTCCTCTTCAAGGGCTATATAATGAAGAACTATATTTTGAGAAAAAGGCATGGAAGAAGATCAGATTGGATATAAGTGATCTGCATTCAGCAAAAACAGCAGTCATGTGATCTAGCAAGTGTTGTGGTATTCAATGTCATGATATTGTTTAATATATAATTTCTTATGTAATTCGATATAGTTAATAACGAGAATTGCCAATCTATCTTGATTCTCTAACTATTTATTTAATCTATTTATTCTCCTACAAACAATCATGTAGGGGTTAGTAAGAAAACACGATTAGGAGGGCAGAGATGGGCTCTCCATCTAAGTAGGCTACCCAATGTTGAATGAACAAGAGTTCCTGCCACTTGTGGGCCAAGAGGTGTTATACCACACCCTTGGGCTTAGTTGTATCAAATTTTCTGGACACCCTATCATGCTTTCCTCTCCAATCCCTATGATGATTGGTTGCTGGAAGTAAAATTGATGTATAGAAGCAATCATATATGGGTTAATAAGGAAATGACGTGGAGGGCAGAGATGGGCTCCCCATCTAAGTAGCCCACCCCATGTTTGATGGAGAAGAGTTCCCACCAGTTGTGGGCAAAGGGGTGTTATATCATGCCCTTTGGCTTAGTTGCTGCAAATGTTCTGAGCACCCTATTGTGCTCTCCTTTCCAATCCCTACTATGGTTGATTGTTGGAAACAAAGCTATAGACTAAAGAATGTGATGTTATTTGACTTATTTGCTTATTTACTTCAAAAGATCAATAGGTATTTATATGATTTAATTATAGAATACTATTTGTAAACAAATGATGTTGTGGAATTGTTACTTTGGGCAAAACTCAGGTATAACCCAATTTGGGGACATTACAATTGGTATCAAAGCATTAATCCTACCACCTTGTGGGACAAACTTACTTTAAACAACATTCAATTGGGGCTAACTATTCAACCCTCTTCTTAACTAAATAAAAAATAAAACCTTGTAGTCAAACATTGGGCATCTATATGTGTATTTATTTGTATACTTCATGCCTTACGTGTATTTATATGTATACTTCATGCCTTACATGTATTTATATATGCTTTAGGTCTGTTTATGTGTATACTTCATGCCTTTTGTGTATTTATGTGTATGCTCCATGCCTTGGTTTTGTGTATAGCTAAATCTGTAGCCTTTAGAGGCTAATCTTTATGACTCTTGATGTCAAAATAGAGTTAAAAAGGCACAACTTCTTTATCAATCACCACATCCCTGCTAAGTGTCAAATGAATAGTGTTCACATTAATCAACCTATAGGCTTTATGATTGTTACTATATCTTGTGAGCATTAACTTCTGACTCTTGGAGCGGAGTTTGGTTTTCTTGGCATCTGGAATCCAAACGTGTTTAGTAGAACTAAAAATCTTTAGATGGCTCACTCTAGGTTTTCTCCTAGACCATGCTTCCTTTGGGATCTTCTCATTCAATGCTTGTATTGAAGAGTTGTTGAGAAGGTACACTGTAATGTAAAATGCCTTTGACCAAAACTTTTTGGGAAGACTTTGGTTCTCTAACATGCATTGGGCCATCTTCGTAATTGTAGGGTTTGTCCTCTAAACAACCCCATTTTGTTGAGGAATTTAGGGTGTCATGAAGTGGCATTTGATACCATGTTTAGCATGGAAGTCAACGAATTTGTTTGAATAGAATCCAGCCCCATTATTAGACCTAAGAGTGATTATTGAAGAACTAGACTCTTTGTACTAATGAATTTAGCTTATGAAATTCTTGAGCACTTTTGCTTTTACTTTTAGGAAAAACACCCACATTTTCCTATTGTAATCATCTACAAACAAGAGAAAATACTTGGCACTAGTGATTGATGTTGCATAAATTGGTCCACGTACATTTGCATGAATGAGTTGAAGGACTTTTTGTGCTCTCCAAGCTCGTCCTTCTGAAAATGGAGATCTTTGCTACTTCCCTGCCCGACAAGCTTTGCAAGCACCCTTCATTTGCTTTTGGATCTCAGGGTAAACCTTGACCATATTCTATTGAGCCAACTGAGAGAGATAAGGTTAGTTGAGATGCCCATAACATTGATGTCAAAGAGTACTAATAGTAGATGAACTCTTTGCAGCCAATGCATGCTCTTGGACCTCTTCAGTGTCAACAAGCCAATACAAATTATGATCTTCTATGCCAAGTGCAATGGTTTTCTTGGATTCCTTGTCGACAATATGACATTTATTTGCGTTGCAAATGTCGTTCAACTTAGGACAGGTGCACATAATCTTTATCACTCAGAGTTGATTGAGCTCCACTCTTGGTACACAACATACATTGAGGAAAATAAGATATTCCCCTGTAAAGTTTATTTGAACATTGCCTTTGCAAACAATTGTACACTCCTCACTACCAATCTGAGCAAGCATTAGCGAACAATTCCTTCTTGTTTTGAAAAATGTCTAGATGCTTCAGAATTGTTGTACCACAAAGAAGACTTGGAGTGATGTATAGTCATTTGGCCACAAGAGTGTAGAAGGCTGACTCCCCCTGCTCAAAATGCTCTGTGACTTGAGCCCTTGATGGAGGCCCTCTCTGGTTGGATTTCTTTTCTACCAGCCTCTTTCTGCAGTGCTTCTTCATATGTCCAAGTTTACCACAATAATGACATGTGATAGTCTTTAGATTCTTTGAAATATTTGTCTTTGACTTTTTTTTGAGGTCACTTACCTTTGCCCTTGTGCTTGGCTGTGAAGGCCTGTTCTGTACTTGGTGTATCCCTGCATCAACCAAACTACTTCTTTCATTTGTCCTACTACAAAAGTTGTTGAACAAATCATCAAATTGCAGCTCAACACTAGTAGACTTGATGTTGAGTGTTTCTATGAAATACTCATAGGACCATGGTAAGATTTTCGACATCATAACCACCAACTCTCCTTCCATTGTGCGACCAATAGCAGCTAACTGATCACGAATGTCTTTGATCTTCATCAAATGATTTTGCAAGGACATTTTCTCTTCCATCATGATTGAGACTTACATTCTTCAAGAAGGTGTCCCTCCCTTTATCTAATGTCTCATGCAGGGCTTAGAGGTTTTTCCCTAAGTTACCGGTTCGGGTTCGGGGATGAGTTCGGGTACGAGAATCTAGTTCGTGGGTTCGTGAATTTTTTTTCTCATTATTATTCGTATGGGTTTGTGTTTGTGTGTGTGTGTGTATATATATATATATATATATATATATATATATATATAAATAAGAGAAATATACACAATTGTAAAACTAAATCATTTCATAGTATGAATCTATGATGCTTGATCATTGATCAATGCCAAATGTCAAAGATAAACTTTAAATATTTAAATACTTGATCATTGATCTATGTTTATGATTCCAAAGAAAATCATCACATTGAATTATTGAATTACAAAATGAAAATTCAAAATATAGTTCATTAAAGCTTGAAACATGATTCAATGTTCATGAATCATGAGTGTTCATCAATCATCAAATGGATTATCAAAAAAATCTGGATCAAGTGGTAGATCAACATCATCATTGGAACCCAAATTGGTTCCACTAGCACTAGAGGGTGCCGTGTCATCATCATCATCATCATCCACATCAACCAAAGTGGCTCTAGCAAGATCTCGAATGGTCAAATCCAAGTCAGCAGATTCGAGTGCTACATCCCAAAGCTTCTTTGGCCCCTTCTTGTATTTTGGGTCCTTACGTGCCAAGAGGTGCAAGTTTTTGTGAATAAACACCAAGTCTTCTGCTTTTTTTGCAGCCAATCGTTTACGCTTCACTGAGTGGATAAAGGAGTATGTACTACAATTCCGCTTAGTGGCAGAAGAGCTCACAACCTAGAGAGAAAACCAACAAAATAAAAAATAAAAAATATAAGATAAATTCAAGAGTGTTAAGTGTTAAATTCTACAATGCAAGTGGCAAAAAAATAATGAAAAAAACCTTAAAAACTACTTGTGATAGAATCTTAATTGCAAGAGGTTGGAGGTATATATAATCTTGCCCATGAAGGTACCACCATCTAATAGCATCCATTCTGCTTTTCTCATTGACAGTAGTAGGGTGGAGATCTTTTCCTAAGATAAACAATCGAAATTCACTCCTAACACTTGCCGCCATACCTAAATCGTGGAAGATTTTACTAAATGCCCTCTTATACCCATTAGCAACCTCAACATCTCTATATGGTGCCACTCTACCATCAATAGAAGTACTTCTGCACTATAATACCTGGGAGATATAGCATATGCTAGGAGCTGCAAAGGTGTTGTCATCTTGTTCCAACGATGAAGAACAATTGCTTCCACCTTTTTGTATAAGATGTCCTCAGGATCATTTTCTCGCCTTTGTATGACCTGGGATATCAAATGATGTTCATGTAAGTTATCTTGGTGTAAATTATGTCAATTTAGATACCTCTCAATAAACAAGGATAGATGAATGTAATTTTATGTTCTCCAACATTGTGTCCATGCTATCATGGACATCCCCCAAGCATGGTTCATCAGTGTCGGCAAACCGAAGCACAAACAGGATAGGTTTGGTGAATGCCAATACATAATCCCCACGAGCCCACCAATCATCATCCAATATCAGTGCCTTCACCTTTTGGCTCCTCACTGTACTGGATTGCTTCCAGATACCCTATTGGTTTCTAATAACCATCTGTGACAACCCCTCTTTCACCTTCACAAGTCGTCTAAGCACGATTGTGTGAGACACAAACCGGGTTTCAGCCACCTAAGAACATGTTAATAGTGAGTTAATAACACATTTAAAATATGTAAACAACACAAACAATATTTTATTCAATTATGTAAAACATGACATAAAATGATAATTGAAACTAAATAAATTAAATTTTAAAATTTACCTTCAATAATTCCAATCTCGAGAAAGTTCTGAAAATTGCTTGTGACATGGTGATTTGTCACAAACATTTGAATCTCCTCACCCTCATATTTTTTTTTCACCCATTCTATTTGGGTGCCAATTGCTTTAATCACTAAATTGAGGGAGTGAACGCTGCACAGTGTCCAAAAGATGTGATCATAGCTAGCCTCTACCAAAGCACCTGCAACCCTGCAAACTTTTGCATTGTCTGTAATTACTTGGACAACATTGTCATCACCCACCAACTCTATGAAATCAATGAGAATCCTGGGAATGAACTTTGCATCTTTTACTTCCCCTTCACAGTCAACCACCCTAAAAAACATTGACCCCTTGGGGGATACAACAATTACATTGATTAATGGACGGATTTTGCAATCTTTCCATCGATCAGAAACAATAGACACACCCGTTTGAACCCAAGTATCTCTTATTGGTTTTAGCCGGGCCTCTAGATTTTTTCTCTCATTATGCAATAAGGTGGTGCACACCTTTTCATATCCAAGGCCTTGGAAACCAAAAGGTGCATTATTTATTGCTTGCACCAATTCCCTCCAATAAGGTGATCTCACTAAGTTGAATGGAAGACCATTCACAAAGAGGCAATGTACAATTTTTTGATCAGCAATATCTCTTAACTCATTTTGAAATGCATTATCTAATGGGCCTCTCTTGCGGGTGGTGATTTGTGGTTGTTCTACATCTTCATCCTCCCTAGATGGCATAGGCAAGAAGGGATGTCTAGAGGCTGTTTGAGTGGGTGGTGTTATTGTTTTTTGCAACTAATTTGTCAGCATCTTCTTGTTCTTTTATGAAAATTGCTATTTGCACTACTGACAACCGCTTCTTATTTGGCCCTGGGCCCTCACCACATTAATCCCTTGACCCCCAGGGCCCATAAAATGAAGTTTGTCTCGGGAGTAAGAGCTTCTATATTGTGAGTTGCAAAAATTACATTTGCAAATAAACCCCCCACTTCCAGGACATTGAGAAATTCTTGTAGTGTGTCTTTATAAAGGAGACCCTTAATCAATTTTAAATTATTGAGACCCCTCCCCACCCACTGAGCTTTGACTACTCATTGTTGCAATCTATAACAAAAAAGAAAAAAACATACTTCAAAATTTGTACAAAAACTTGAAATTTTTTTTAAACTTTTCAAAAGCTTGAAACAATCTATCAAAAACCTAAAGAAAATGGTTGAAATGCATACCTTAAACACTCAAATCTGCTTTTTGGAAGGTATTTGCCACTCACAATCGATCTCCTTCGAATACAATCACCTCACTTCAAACTTGCAAGATGGACAAAGCAAAATGAGAGAGCAAGTGTGAAATGAAATGTGTTTGGAGGGTTCATATTAGGGTCATTTAGGGTTTGGAGAAAACAAAATAAAAAATATTTTTAAGTGAGTTTGGGCCCACTTTAACTTAGTTTGGTTCGTGGGTCCTTGACGGTCCGCGCGGATCCGCGTTGGATTCCCTCAGGCTTGTGCTGGATCCACATAGGGTTTGTGTTCCGACCTATGGGTCCGCTCGGATCCGCAGTGGCGCGGATCCGGACAGACCCACAGGTCCGAACACGGACCCTATGCGGATCCAGCACAGACCTATCTGTGAATTTGGAATCTTTTCATAAATATGCCTGATAATTTAATGAGCATAATGGCTTCACGATATGCTCATTGAACTTGTCCCGATCTTTACATGCAACTATTGGGGAGGTTTTAGTCCCAAGGATGATTTGATCATGTTAATGTTATAAGGCATTGAGAGGGGGGGGGGGGGAATCANATAAGGCATTGAGAGGGGGGGGGGGTGAATCAATGTAACTACAAATCTACAAAATCTTTTCATCAACTTCCAAAGTAAGCAACATGCAAAGCTAAAGATAACATAAAAGCATACCAAAACATACATCCATGAACTCAACGCAATAACACAAATATTTTATCGTGGAAACCCTTGTTAGAGGGAAAAACCACGATGGGAATTGTCACCCACAAATCTCACTAGTGCACCAATAAGTCTTGCCCTGTTAGGAGCATTGCAAGCACCCTGTTAAGGGCATACCCAGTTAGGAGTACCTCTAGCACTGTTAAAAGCTATTACAAAAGTCCCGTTAAGAACTAGCTAGTTAAGGGGTTTAGAACTCCTTCTGAGAGTCACCCTGTTAGAGGATTTAGTCTTCAGACCTGTAAGGATCCTGCATACCCTGTTAGGAGTAACCTTGTTAGAGGATTTTGATCACAAGCTGGTTAGGACTTGCCTTGAGAATAAACTCAAATAAACTGATTTGAAAGTAGCACACTCTGCTTGATAGATCCGCTTCAGTACTGCTCAAATCACTGCACTGCTCATACAAACATTCACTGCAACTGCAACAATCATCGCATCAACTCACTTCCTTTTTCATCCTTCAATTTCATCTCTTATATACACTTTTAGGTTGGTGGGATAACCCTAAAACGTGTTACCTCAATCGGCCTCCAAATCCTAATCCAAATACATAAGCAATCACTCCAACCTAGGAAATTAAACTCCTCAAGGTCAACCCTCAACAATACAATTCTCAAATAAAACAAACTTTGACACGTAATTGATCGCTACCTCGATTTCATCACCTTGACTTGACCGGTTGACTGTTCTTGCCGATATCACTGGCGTTTGCCTCTAATCTCCAACTGTGCGTTGAATTAGCTTGCACGATCATAGATGTAGGTAAATATACCTCTGTAGATACTACTTGTAAGATCGCATCATCTGAATCCTTCAGATTATCACTGCATATTGAAATCACTATCCCAGACCTTATAATCACCTATACACTGGACACTTAGAAAAATCCTTGCTAAAACATCATCATCACCGATATCTCTGGTCTGTCCTGTAAAGTAGACTTGTTGCCAGAAATGACAACACTACAACATTCACCACATGATATAGGATATGATCATCTTCATCAAATTCCAACAATCTCCCCCTTTGGCATTGATGACAACACTTAGAAAAAATTGCCAAGTGTTTGACTAAGCAAAACAAAAATATACAAGTACAGAGCAAAACTTTAGGATTACTCCTCCTATGGTAATTACAAATAGATCATGCAACAGAATAGATCATACCGTGTCTGTACTATAGCCTCATACAACATACTTAACCAAAATTTTCACTCCTATCTTCTCCCTGACTAGACTACACTATCTACTCCCACTTACTATCTTCTCCCCCTTTGACAACAATGACAAAGATGTAATAGGAAATGATCAGAACAAAATTTTATTTATAGAGAGTAGCATATACCTATTACAATCTACTAAATACATCACCAAAATTGGTCTTTAAGACCTGTAGACCAGTCTCCCATATCTTCGTGAGATGTTCAGTAATCACTATCTGACCGGTTAATAGATAGGCTAGCTCCTCCAATGCATCCACTGTACTCGTATCAAGTAGAGCTGATATCACTGGTGCATCTTTAACACCTTTTTGCAAAATTTCCAACTTTGGAATTAGTAGACTCTGCAACTCTAACAATACTGAGACCCTTTTCTCCTTCTCATTTTGATAAGTTTTGAGCTTATGATTAATACTGCTCATTGATGCTCCAAAACTTGTAATGTAATCTTTCACTGGATCAAAATTTCCTACTAACTTCTGTAGCTCTTGTTGAGCATCGGCTCGTTTCTGCTTAAGATCCTTCAAAAAGTGTGAGAAATCAGAAATAATAGTAACAATCTTATCACCTTCTATCAATGCTTGTTTCACTTTGTTAGTCTCAACTGTCAATTTCCCTCTGTGAAGTGCAATTAGCTGGACGAACTTTGCTGATTTCTTTCTTTCATAGTCCTTCTCTGCCTTTATTGCTGCTGCATCTTCTAGACTTTGTATTTTTCACTCGCAGCTGTTACCAATTGACCCAATTGTCCAATGGGTGCAATCTTCTCATCATAGGTTGCTTCAGGCACAAGATCAGACAATATATCTCTTGCATTCTGTATAATTTGTGCCTCCTACTTATTTTGATCTCTTATGGCCTTTGACTTAATGGCCATGACAACATTCATTAACTCTGATGGGCTCAATCTGCTAAGATCTATTGTCCTTGAATGACCAGTATGTCATCCTCATCCATTTTATCAAAACTTTACTGAACAATAGACATAGAAGATATTACCTTTTCCTTTCCTCTGTTTGTTGTCGACTCCTTTTGTGGTTCTTCCTTTTCTTGTTCTCCTTCCTTCTGCACATCCTCAGTATGTGCAAGCACTTGCTTCTCCTTGTTTTCTGCTTCATCGGTAGCCTCTGCTGCTGGTTCTTGTTGTTGCTCACCGGTAGGAACCTCAGTCATCACTTGTGTTGTTCCTATGTCCACCTGTTCCTCTGTTGTGGCCCTTTGTTCGTCATGAATGTCCAAGACAGGTACATCACCTTGTGGTGTCCATGGTATCCTTTGGTTCATCCAAATAATCGTTATCAAGTGTGACCTTCACACCATCGACTGTCCATCTTTCATCAGTCTGTGTAATCACAGGTTCATTATCATCTTGTCCTTTCTTTTCTTCATCTTTGTCTTGATCATCTTTCTTCTCTTCTTCAAGACCTAAGAATTTCTTCAAAATACTCACTGTTTCCTTTTGCACTGATTGAGAGTCACCAACCAGTAATCTTATAGTTCTTGACTTAGTCTTGAACTCAAGTCTAACCTTCTTAAGTGTCTCTTGGATTTCCTCTTTAGACATCTCCGGTTGTAATTGGACTAAGTTATATTTGATTGCTTCCTTGTTTTCTGTCAAAACTGTTTGCCACCGAGCTTCTATCTTAGCATACAGAGGAGGAATTTGTCCTTGCAGGTCTATAAGTGCTTTACTTAACCTGTGCATGTTGAACACAACTGCATCCTTAAGCTTCCTCTGATCTTCTTCATTGACTTTGTCATAGAATTTTCTAACACCAACAAGTACACCCCACTTCTTGACTTTTTCAATAATATAATCAACAAAAATAAACTTACCAAAATCAGGCTTAGCAGATTTTGTGGTAGGGGGTCCTACTACCTTTGATCTTTTGCTACATGCCTTCATCTTCTTCTGTTCTTCATCGGATTCAGTACCTTCTTCTGCTTCTTCTTCAATCTTCTCAAATCTTTGAGCCTTCTCCTTTGTCCTTTTAATTGTGGTCTCCTTCACCTTTGTGGGTATTGGTTGAGTAGGCTTTTGCTTCTTCATTACTGGTGCCTTTGCTGGAGGAGTGGGTTTCTCCTTCTTCACTGAAACTGTGTCACTTCTTGTTTGTCTACTGGTTGGGCACTACCGGTTGTAGAAGAAATAACTTCTACATCTTCTATTGCTATAGCTGCTGCTCCTGATGTTCTTGCTTGCTCTGCAACATGTTTGGCTATGGCTTTGTTGATAGCTTCCTGAGTGAAGCCTTTCTTTAATGCAAGTTCTTCAACTTCTTTTCTTATCTTCTTCTCAATCACCAGTTTGGTTAACTTGCTATGTACTTCCATACTCCTTTCTTCATAAGTTCCAAATCTAGGTTCATTTGGATCTACCGGTTTAGACAATAAGTTTTCAGCATGTAATATTACCATATCACCTTCTACTTCATATCCCATGGGCATAGCCCAAGATGTTCTAGGCACTATTGCCTCCATCTTACATGTGTCAGTATACACCATGAAACATATATCATTCTTGTATTTCTCAACTATATGGCCTAGAATCCTTTCCCTTTAATGCATCCTACTCTGAAAATCCTTGAAGTATCCCCAAACCTTTTCATTGAAACCATTTCCTAGTAATCTAATACAATTCTTCAATTGAACTACCACTGGTGTACCCTCTATCCAATTTATTGTTCCAACACCTGGAAAGAAGTTCTGAAAATAAAAGAACAAACCCATAATCAATTGGCTGAATTTGAATACTCGCCTTTTGTCTTTCTTGATCTTTTCTAAGTTTTGGAACAATTGATCTCTCATTGCACACTGTTGATTCTGTTGGAGTGATAAACCTTGTATCCTATCACCATTGATGCAAATCTCACATTTAGGTCAAGGATGTTATTGATTGTCATCGCTCTCTTGTCCCACTTTGACTTGGTTAAGTCTGTGACTACATCCTTTGGAATTGACCTAAGTACCAGTACTTCACTAGTTGCACAAAAACCTGTAACAACATGTATTGCCTCCTTTGTGATCTTGTGTGGACGATCAAGCCACATAAACTGGTCATGCACTCGGCTTAATATATATCTAACTTGATCTTCTTCAAATTCATCGGGGAAGTTGATCGCGTGAGCAAAACCCCTGTCTGCAACCACTTGGTGCTCATCCTTCAACACCAAATCCTTACACAACTCTGTATAATGATTCAAAATGTGTGAAGAGCCTAAGTCTTCAAACTTCAATGGATATAAGATCACACATCTTCAATGTGCATCACACTGTAGGGCATGCTGGATAGGGCACCCTTTGGATCATCTTCAACTGATTTGAAGGGATGTTTCTTAAACTCAGGCCTAGTCCTCTCAATAATCTCTACAATGATCGGTGTATCCATTTTTCAAACAACATTTTCAACCTCTGAAGATCAAATAAATACCTTTCCATTCACCGCTTGACGAAACTCTAAACCCTCGATGTTACTTTTGCACAATCACAGCAAAATCTTCAAATACTCGCCTTGAATGCTGTCAAATCGCTCAAACGTTGCTTTTGTAGCTCTGTGTCTTCTCTTCGAAAGCGTAGGTGCACAAGAAGACATAAAAAACTCTCATTAACCGCCTTCACTCTACTGCATTAATGACATCAACGGTTGCTAATAGAACATCAAATACTTTCTACAAATCTTGTTAGCGTTCAACCAAATCTTCATGCTGTCAAACAAAACTCCATACCATAAATTAAAATAACCATATGCATCTAAATATTCAAATATAACTTACTGCACAAGCATCTAGGGGGTCTTTAGATGAAGAATTCTCCACACCTGGTGAAGATGTGGTGTCTTTTGATGGTTTGTCTTCACTCTTCTTTGTCTAAATCTTCTTCATCTGATTCCTGGTTTCTTCAACATTCACAATTTGCTTTCCCTTTTGTGTGTGACTGATTAACCAGTTGGTTCACCTTATTGTTTCTTGGTCTACAATACCTTGCAATGTGTCCTATCTTATGACAATGA
The DNA here is from genome assembly GCA_018584345.1 of Thuja plicata. Classification (NCBI taxonomy): domain Eukaryota; kingdom Viridiplantae; phylum Streptophyta; class Pinopsida; order Cupressales; family Cupressaceae; genus Thuja; species Thuja plicata. The sequence continues at coordinate 274,484 of MU223065.1, read as the reverse complement.
AAACACACCATACCTGTTGATCTCCAAGGTCGTGCATTGCCTCTACCTGTCCTCAATCTGTAGTTAACAGCCATGTGTCCATAATTGTGACAATGTGAGCATCGAACATTCCACCGGTTCTCATTCTGATAAGGACTTGATCGGTTGATTTGTGACCATTGATTGTTCATTCTTGTCCTGCACTCACTAGCTCTATGTCCATACTTGTTGCAATTGTAACAATAACAATGAAAATTACTTGGTCTAGCATTAGATCTAACACTTGGAATACTGGATCCGACATTTGTCTTGCAAACATTGGCAGTATGTTCAACCTTATGACATTTAAATCAAACTGATTTATAAGATCTCTTACCAGATTTCCTTAGGGTTAGCTTTGGTGAGGTTTTCTCATCTTGCATGTCCTTCTTGGTTCCAGAGGATTCTCCAACTTCATAACTGGTGTAGCCAAGACCATGCTTCTCTCCATTCATTCTCTGATTCTTCAGTTGTTCATCAAGCTTTGCAGAACTTTCATTAAACTTCTTGAGTAAATCATTAGCAGCCTTCAAATCACCTTTCAATTGCTCATGTTCTTTCCTCAGATTTTCATTTTGTCTTAGGGCTTCTTGATATTCTTCATTTGTCTAATGTAGATGTGCATGCAATGTACCAACCTCTTGTTCAAATTTGAAAAATTCATCCACCTTAGCTTTTAGGGCTTTGTCTTTGGCCTTTATGGCTTCCTCTGCAATTTCTTTGCTTCTTCTACAACTTTCCTTTAGATTCTTCTTGTCTCCATGCAATTTCTTATTCTCCTGGGTTAAAGCTTCTAGGGCAGCCTCAGATTCCTTAGACTCACTTTCCTCAGATAGCTGATCAATGAGATCTTGTCTCTCAGATAAATGTTGAACAAGCTCAGACCTCTCAGCTCTTGATTGCTTGAGTTGTTCCTTCAACTGGTTGATGAACTCTTCTGCATCTTCAAGTTGCCTTTGATATCTCAAACTCTCTTGGATGTTTTTGGACTGTTAAGGATAAGTGCTACGATTCCCAAAACGTGGAGCTTGGGGAGATTTCTTAGTTTCATAGAGATCGATAGCATGGATAGGCATAGACATGATCTTGACAAAGACTATCACTGCCTGGCTGTGTTTCTTCCTCCAGTCGACTGTGCGTATGCCCTCTTCCGTCACATGCATTGATATTCAACGGTGCTGTTATACTCAGTGTCCGTCCAAGAACAACTTTGAACCAAATAAACTCAGCAGGCAATTTAAATGATACTCACGTAAAGTATATTGGTGCTTTCAAACATGAAGATGCTCACATATCTTATCCAAAAGCTTCAACACCTTTCCAAACCTGAAAGATTAATCCAAGGCCAAATACTTGCTATTGGGAATCCGCTTGAGATTGATAAGATCAGCAAATCACTTACTTGGATTGAAGGGAACAATCTTACAAACATATATCTTCAAAGAACTTCCATTATTGGTTCCAAACTTCTGCAAATATGATTAGTAGTGAATTCTGAATGAATCCACCTCACAAGGAAGGTTGGGTTTCTGTCCAACCTTCGTATTCCCAAGGGGTTTCGCCCTCAGAATTGGCAGTCACTGTCAAACATCAACTACGGAGAAATATGGAAATACAAGAAATCACATAACATGCCAATGGAGAAGGATGAGGCTCCTTTAAAGACTTCTTAACCCATTGGTGAACCTCCATGCTCAATGTGGGATAAAAAATCCATTTAACCTTTATTTCTTCCTTATGAAGTTACTTTAATAAGGTTATTTCATAACATAAAGTAACTTCAATAATATAAAACCCCATAAATTAATATTCCATTGTCTTTGTTTTTCCATCATTACAAATGACGTGATCAGCATATCATCCCTTATATCGCCCATGTCCTAGGGGAATCGTCTCTTCTTGGGATTACTATAAAAATATAATATTAATATTATAATATTCCAGAAAATATTATAACATTATTTCTCAATTTGACATTATTTTGAATCTTATTCCAAAGCAACTTATTCTCACTTTATTCCCAAGTTGCTTGTATCCTTGGCTCCAAATCGGGGACATTACAATTTTTACCTCATGATCGGGGACATTACAATTTTTACCTCATGTTTTAGAAAACCATTCTTGGTTTGTTGTCCGGGGTTGGTCTATATATTTGGGTGCGTTGATGGAGAGGTAGCAGACTTGTGATTTTACAGGTGGTTATGTTGCCTAAATTGTAACCATTGTACTTTGGGAGGTTGAGTAATACATTGTTGTTGCCTTTTTTTTTCCCAAAATGTTTTTTCCCAGGGTTGAGTAATCTTAGATTCTATTGCTTGTCTCTCCTTCGAAGGTCAGAAAGTTCACGATGCTATGATTATCTTCTTCTTTTGAACAATTTGGTAGTTTAGATGTGAACTAAATTTTTTAGTTCAATGTTGCACAGAGAGGGAGGTACTTGGAGACTCCGGAGACTGGTACCAGTACTAGTACGGCTATGGCCATTCTATGGCCATTTTTTCAAAATAGGAAACAGGGGAACTTGGAGATGCTGCTTTTTTTCAATATAATTTAATAATTTATAATAAATCTGAAAATATAGTGGACTGGAACTATAATTAAATGATACTTGGAGACTGTAACACTAAAATCCCGTACCAACACTGAAATCCCCACTCATTTCTGCTGATATAGGTTCTCTTAAATTCTTAAACCTTGAAATGGCGTCCAAAACCAGTAGATCTTTCACCACTAAACCAGCAAAGTCTCTGCAGAAGTCTCCAGTATGGGAGACGCATCCCAGTCTCTGGTACGCGCCCCACGGGGTCGGGGACGCATCTCCATGCAACTATGATTTAATTATTTTATCAATCCCACAGAGATTTGTTGAAGATGGCTCAGTTTTATACTCGTGTGATGGCTGTCTCTTGCTAATCTGTCATTTTTTGATTGGTGGATGCACAATTAAGCATTTGTTATCTTAAAAACTTTTCATATTGGAAAATATGAAATGCCTATAGGCTTAATTAGAGTTGTTTGATTGCTTATGTATTGGATTGCTATAGTCTTTCTGAATATTTATTGTTTTGTTTTTGACCAGGCTTGCTAGGTCATAAAATTTGAAGTGGCAGCTGGATAAATCTGTGATTAGTGTTTGGAGGTTGAACCTTATTTGTTGTAGGCAAGGAAATGAAACACTTTCAGTCATAGAACTTGATCATTTTGTTTGCCAATAGTTTTTGGCTTACTGCAATTGATGGAGAGCTTAGCGCAACTGGAAGCCTTGTGTGAAAGGCTTTACAATTCACAGGATTCAGCAGAACGAGCTCATGCTGAGAGCACTTTGCAGTGTTTTTCAGTGAATACAGAATATATTTCACAATGCCAGTTCATTCTTGATAATGCTTTGTCTCCTTATGCATTGGTTCTGGCCAGTTCCAGCTTGTTGAAACAGGTCACAGAACATTCTCTTTCTCTGCAGCTGCGTCTGGATATTCGTAAGATCCTTTGTCACAAACATATTTTCAATTATAATGTTTTTTAATATTATTGTAATTTCAATTTAAACCACTTTTGTAAGTTCTACAAAATAAAACTATATGCATTTGTGACTAGGTTCTGTTAGTCAGATAACATACTTAAGGTTAAAAACATAAAGTTTTCACAGTCCATGAAATAGATTAGAACACATTTGGAAAAAGACTGTAGAAGATTTTATGTCAATTAATATAAAATGATATAAAATCTTGTACTCAGTATGGTAATTGAGATGGAATATTAATTGATGTAAAATCTTGTACATAGTCTTTCCAAAAGCTTGTTATTCATATATTATAGGTTGTTTACTATGCTTGAATTTGTTTAAGCGTCTCCCATCACACTTCCTTTAAAAAATCTTTGAATTAGAGCATAGAAGCATATCATGGCAGTTTTTAAAAATCTGGTTAACTCAGTTTACTATTTTTAAAAAACAATGTGCAACTCAGTTTACGATTCTTATAAATAGTATACCTACACTAAGTTGAAATTCATTCATGCCAGATATTTAGTTTTTTTGCGATTGTTACCTTGCATTTCCTTAATTTATAAACTTGGTCTAATTAAAGGTGGTACTTTTATGTTTGTTCCTCTAGCATCTGAAATTAATATGTTGTTTCTGTGGCCTCCTCAGGCAACTATGTTGTAGGATACCTTGCTACTAGAGGGCCAGAATTACAGCCATATGTGACTGGCTCTCTGATTCAACTTCTTTGCCGTGTCACAAAGTTGGGATGGTATGATGATGACAGATTTAGAGAGATTGTTAAGGAATCTATGGACTTCTTGAGCCAGGTGTGTAGTGCTAGTTTCTCTTTCATAAGTGTCACTTATTGAGTTACTTTGGCATTGATTTTTTGAATTCCTTTTAAATTTGTAATGTATACTCTCTTGTGGCTCTGTCACTTTGTTTGCATTGGGTTTGTGCTTCTAAAGTTTTCTTTGGAACTTGGTATGCATTTTCCCTCCAATCATAACTAATATTGACAGGAATCACATAGATTTTTTTCTTACGAGCTTCACTTATTTCTGTAGCTGATCAGTGGATTGAGCAGGAAACCTCCATGGGCAACGTGCCACATAATTGATAGTTTATTGAGATCATTTTAAGCTAAATGCTTGAGGTCCTGGAACTTCTTGTCATCTTAATATTAGTTTGTGTTCTTTTAGGCTGATTTAGCTACATAAATCATAATCTTGTAGTTGCCGTCAATAATTGAGTTTCAAATTTCAAATTCAATCACTTCTAGCCTGTAGGTCCTTAATCTTAGTAAGGGTATTCAAACAAAAGCATTAGTTATTTCAGCAGGGTTATGAGGTCTTGCTGCTCTTATCTTGAAATATTCCACTGCAACTTCCAGTATCATTATTTTCCGCAGATCCACCTTCAAAGGTTTATGTTAAAATATACTTGTACTTATTTAAACTTAGAATTTCGACCTTGTTAATGTTCCCATGCCTGCTAGTGGGTTTGGTGGTGTTCTTCCTAGGACTGAAGTTATCATTGAAAGGTGGGTGTAGTATATAATGTCAGATGTAAACAGGGTACTTGAATGGTTTAGTAAGCCCCATCCTAATATGCCTTATACACATTCAGTCCCCCTGCTAATGAATGCATGTTTTTTGCTTAGGGGTTTATAACCCAGGATTAACTGTCCTGTTCACATGTTATGTGATCCTTAGATGCCTTATGCCTTGCACAGATCCCAGGAAAACAATATTTTTGTTATTAATCCTAAAATTGCCTTCCTTCTGTGGAGATTACTTTGCTACTTCCTTTTTCGATGACATTGATTACTATCTGGTTTGTTTAAGTTGTTTTTGGGGGAATCTTTTATTTTTTGTTGTGTGCTTGTTTGAAATTTGGCTTCCGATTAAGAGTTATAAATGGATGTTGTTTGTGAGTTTTTAGCTAGAAACTAAAAAATAAATTTACATTAATAATTTGGAATTTTTTTTTTGTTCTGTTTAGTATGTTCTCATCTTTTTATTCTGTATTAATTCCATGGATTGCCTTTGTTTAAATCTTTACACATCTTCATAATATTTTTTGGGTCTGTTAACTGTCATTAGTAACTGGACTTATTGCGGATTACATTTAGTAACTTCTACAACTATCGCACCTTCCTATCATTATTTTCAGTTTGGCTTTTGTGATGAATGTGCTGCAAGTGTAGGTTTATTAGTAATTTTGTTTAGAAGCTTGACTTATTTCATTAGGCAATCTGTAGCATTGAGCAGGAAACCTTCATGGACATGGCATATTTTGTTTTATATTTAGTGTTTGGAATGTATCAAAAAGATCCTTTAGAGCAATCTCAAAGGATTGCGAAAAAGAGCTGCAGTATGCTTATATCTACAAGAAGCTAAGAAGGATAGTAAGGAAGGCAGTTAGTGTCCACACATGAGCAGAGTATGTTGGCAGCACTCGTAATTAATTTCACAGCTCACTGATAGAACAGAATGGTGTAGAAAGTATCCAAGAAGTAGAAAAAATGACGAGGACTTGAGCTGAAAACACTAAATCCACAGAAGACAAAAAAAGGAGGTCAACCATAGCTATAAAGTACAAGCACAAAAGGAAAATACATAAAATTCAGGTACAAATGTAAATAGCCTTATAACAATTATATGACTTCTTTGATACTAGTTACTCGGCCCCAACTCTTTAGTTTGGTTAGAACTTACACCAAACATTACTCTTTTGTTTTTTCTGATTGGAGCCAAGCATCTTTTAGGATTATCACATACATTGCATTCCGAGGAATTGGACATGGTGTGTGCTGTATCAATTAATGGAGAAACTTTATACTTGTTAGTTTACTATAGGTGTGTAAGTCTGTCCTGAGTTTAGTTAATAATATAATTTTTTCTGTACTGATGAATAATAGTTTGTGTATGACAATTTTTCTCCCTGAATAGTTATGAGAATTGATTCTGTACAGGATGTGAAAAATACCTGACAGCATTCTGTCTTGGTTTATGAAACCTGTTAATGGCTTTTCTTACTTGGAATCATGGTTAATTTTGATGGGTATTAAATTATTGTTGTCAGCTGTAAGCTTGTTGGACATTTCTCTTATGGAAGGATTACTATTTTATTTCTTTACAGTCAACGACAGGTCACTATTTTATTGGGCTGAAAATTCTGAATCAAATTGTTGCAGAGATGAATCAGGTATGTGCTCTTCAGTAAATTCATTGTAAAATATTTTGTGTCGCTCCTCTTAGAGAGGATTATCATTGAAGATTTCAATGGACTGTTGTATCTTATCCACCAAGCGATATGGCATGCATGTGGAAGTGAAATGTGAGAAATATCTATTACTTTCACTAGGCGACTGTTTTATATGATTTTATTTCTTCAGTTCTAAATATCCCCGATCTACACTGCACATATGATTATTCCTCTAAATGCAAATTACATTCAAGCATTTTAGCTTTCTCATCTTTGGTTGGCGACATCTTATTACTCTGTGTCAGCTCATGAAAATATTCTAAATATCTCTGCCTAGTTGCCATATGGTGCACATCCCCAACAAGGAAACTCAAAATAAATAGTTAGATAAGGCAAGAGAAAACATGTGGTATTATTCAGATTTTCATTTTGGAGCTTTTCTGAGCCTCAAGTTTTTATTTTGCCATATAATGACTACATCATTGTTCATCATTGCTCCTTGCATAAAGAACAAATGCAAGTTAGTTATATTTAAGATATTATAGGTTACTCTTAATATTTGTTGAAAGACATGTTACTATTGTTTTTAATTTTTTATGATGATATAAACATTTGTCTGATGGATTTTCTCTCATCTTTTATCTTAGTTAAAATCTTTTCTTTGATGCTATTCTAATATTATGATTTATTTTATATAGTGTAATTTTTTGTTATTACAAATAGTATTGTTGGATGCAAGTATCATATCCAAGGGGAAGACATATAGTGGACAAATAGACTTTGCTTATTCATGAAAAACAATTTGATTATAATTTATTACAAACATTTTAGTGATTTTATGATCAAACTAAATGGATGCTGGGATTATATCGAGGGAGGGAAATTGTACCCTAAGGCCCTTGCTCTAAACCTTACTCTAATATTGAATTATGTAAAAATGAAATGTCACATCTTGTTTGTATAGCATTGATAAATTACTATGGGCCAAATATATTGCATTGTGTTAGACATGAAATTAATTGTGTAATGGACATAGGACTAGTTTTAATTTCTTGATTAATTAGGGATTTCATATGGGATATTCGAAAGGTTGTTTGGTAGTGACATGTTTCACAATGGCTTGCCTAATTATCCTTTCAACATTCTTGAAGGGAACTATTGCATGAACTCCTCAACAGTAACTAATAGTTGAGAATAATGAGAATAATGTAGTAGTTTAACTGTGATTTGTGGACTTAGATTTGACTTGAACTCGATCTAGTTAGAAAATGTATCAAATGAGTCTAAAAAACCACAAGGAAGTGTTTTCAATGAGATTTGAATACAAACAGAGTAAGGAATTGATCATCATGCACATACAATAACTTGTTGATAACTATTAAGAATTTATGATCATTGTGTTTGAAGATAATCTTCATAAATTTGACGTCTAGGAAAATTTTTACAATTTCCTTTTCCTTGTTCCAATGAAAGGATCTAATCCTTGTACTGAGTTGCAGCACTGTGCTTGGTCTAGAAGGTTGTACCTGCGGCGCCACCCTAATAGATGGCAATGACAATGCTTTTGCTACATTAATGTCATCTAGTGATAATCCGATCTCTTGCTTTTGTTGCAGCCACATCCTATATAGCCTGCATCTCGAAACCATGCCATCCTCTATAATCAAGGAGCGCTCATCATCCTGCAAAGTCCAATCATTACATGGATCAATCTTATACAACTCAATAAACTTCTTTGATTTGTCCTTAATCTTTTTTGTGAGAAGTTGAAGGTTGTATACACAAAAATCAGGTCATTGAGGCATTGTTAAGTCAAGTTATTATGCCTCTTCATGTGAATGGTGTCTAACAAACTCTAGTTGCATTCATAGATAGAATCACTACAAAGTTGACACAAAATTCGAGGGCTTCCCCATTAGTATCCATGAAGCTATCAAAGAAATACATCATTGCATGAATTGATTAATGGAGTTGATTGTTCAACTTCCCATCGATGATCTGCCAAATGGAGGCAAATCTACTTGAATCCCCATGTAATAGTTTTGGATGGATTTCTGGCCCTATCAATGGCCTCATAAATGTATCCCACTGGGCTTTGCTCCACATCCACCAAGTACAAAACCATCACTAGCAGCTATAATGACCACCCCCAGATAGTAATTTGTGAATTTTGATTTGTTTGCGAAAGGTCTGGTTTTTTTTTCCTGATTTATTTTTGGAAGTTGTGTTTTATGATTTTTTTAAATTGTTTTTTGAATGATAATAATGCAATGCAATGAAATAACAAAGCTGAAAGGACTAGCAACAACCTTAATGTCAAGAAATTGAAAGATTAGACTTTTATTTGATTGAAAATTTGCAAATATAACTGTACCAGGCTACTGTATAGATCTGGGCTTTCTTGGACTGCAATAAATAGATCTGTATTGTCTTGTATTCTCAGAGTTCACCTCCACAACAAGTCCAGTTGGTGGTGCAGATTACAACTCTGAATTTCATGCTAATTATTGCTGCTGAAGGCTGCCGTCCAGATTGGAAGATGAATAATTCAGTACTGTGCTGTACGGCTCAGAGCTGATTAATTGTTTCTTGCTGCCAACACATTGTTCTATCTCCTGTAGACTGTAAACTATGAAGCTGACCCAGATTAAGATGTTCAGTAGACTGATTTGGCTTTTTTCTTGCTCAACGTCCAAGCTGGGTGGAATTTGGGTGAAACCTAGAGCTGTACGGCCAAGCCTGGGTGCTAAAAAATTAATAAGTCTGCCCTCCAAAGCACCGATCTGTAATTTTGATGAACAATTGTTGCCTTCTCCAATCCGATCTGATCAAACTCACCCAATTTTTGATGCCAAGATGAAGCCAATGCTGATCTATACTGTATCCTGTTGCCTGAAGAGTTGGGGCTACGACCAACTTTGAATTCTTCCAAGAGATTTCGTTCCTGGAAAGCCTGATTGTTGTTCAAACCCTCACAGAGCTCACACCACAATTGTTGATATGAGAAAACAATAACTTGGATAATGGCAAATGGCTCCCAAAAGTTTCTTTTATTTCAATTTCCACTTCCCTCCAAGAAGTTCGAACTTCTTCTAGGGTTTTCATATGAATTTTATTAAACTTTATTAAAATTACTCCATTGCCTTCAAAAATTGAACCTTGATGGGTAATTCCATATGAATAATAAGAAAACAACCTTTTAAGTTGTAACTTAAAACTTATTGCCTAGGAAATGGAGCCAAGGGGTTATTTTATTATTACTTATTTATTTCTTCCTAAGTCACCCCTTTAATTTATTAATAATAAAATATTAAAGTAAACTGGATTCTGACATCTGGCACCAGTCCACAAATGATGTCTGATCACTGCAAGGTAACTGACAGTCTCCCCCTAAAATTAAGGGATCCTCCCGAAAAAATAGGAACTGCACCCAAAGTCTCCAGACCGATGTTGGAGGCCTCCCAATGCATTCTGGTCAACTCACAGTCAATCCCTCAAGATAGCGCACAAAGCCCCTGTGTGGCTCCACAAACCCTTGTATGGGTCCCCTATGCACTCTGCTGGCCTATGGGAACTTATATAATAGGCCAATCTCTACTGACATCAGAATTGCCTAAGGATGGAACTTTACAGCAGCTCCGACACCCACAAAGTACAAACAAATTCAAGTCAGGATAAAACTAATACTTTTCAAGCTCAAAAATGAAGAATTCAATTTGAAATTTAAATTAAAGTTACCTTGATAATCTCTATAGGTCTCTTAGAAAGAATTTTTCCTTCAAATTATGTCATTGCCTCTCTTAATTTTCCACAATCATTTTTTGTGTTTTCGATAGCAGCTTGTATTAGAATTATATTGGCATATCTTATTATGAATGATCAATAATGTATTTTTAGGTAGATTAGATTCTTTCTAATTTTGCTTTTAGTTATCGATGGTCTCTTCAGGAAACATCGACAATGTAATTGCCTATGTGTACATTTTATTCTTTCAATAATAATCAAGCAATTACCTTTATTTTTAACATGGTATCAGAGCCTTTTTTCTCTATTGAGAAACTCGTGATTTTTGTACTTTTTACCCGTGGTTTTCAAGGAGCTTGGGTTTACTGTTTGCATTTGTTTTTCGTGTTGCATTTGAAGGACTGTTTTTCTTATTTGTGTGCTCGGAAAGAGTTTTTAATAGAGATGTTTTCAGCCTGCATCATCTGTTCTTCTCCTATGCGACATGTTTTTCTTGAAACACGAAAGCTATTCAATCCTATATTTTGCAGTGACAGGGTTTTCTTATTTTTTTTGCGCTACTATATTTTTTTAGAGAAAGCGCTAGGGCACATGTTTTTCTCCTGCGTGGTTTAAAGATTTTGTGGTCGTACTTTGTGCATTGGATCTTTGCGATGGGAGTTTGTGAATCTGTGAAACTTTTTTGTTCTCAGCTTGTGTCAATGTCTTCTTGTGAATTGCAACAGGGTTTTTGCATTTTTTAGAGGGCGTTAAGGTCTTTTAATGGGGGATTTGTCCTTGAGATCTCTGTGACTAGGGTTTGCAAACTTCTGTGGCGGCTATTATTTTTTGGGTTTTTGTTATTTTCAGCGACTAGTGTTTTCAAAACCTTTGTCGCAGTTTATAGAATTAATTTTCTTCTTTGTTGACTCTGCCTTGAAATTTGTGCATGCATTCTTTGCGTTGGGATATATGCCTTTGGTTTTGTGCAGTCAAGATTTAAGCCTCTTCAATTTACCTTTTTTTCGTGCCTAAAAAGTGTGAAAGATGGCTTCTTTGACCAACATAATGTTGGAAGGCAGCCAATAGTTCAACGGTCGCAACTACAACACCTAGAAGCAGCGAATGATGATGATTTTCGAATATTGATGCCTTGATCAGATTGTTTTGGGCAAGTCTACTTGTCCTACACCAGCGGGTCGAAATTAGGACAATTTTAATGAGCGGAATTTTAATTAAATTGTCAATCACCGATGATCAGCTTCCTCAGGCACTTAGGCAAGACAATTGCTGAAATATGGGAATATTTAAAGGGCCTACATGAAACGTCTGACAAGAGCCGTGCATTTTTTCTCAAGAACATGCTTTTCTCGATCATGATGGATGAGAGGATGTCTTTGTAGGAGTATCTCACAAAAGTCAAGGACATCCGTGATTAGTTAGAGTTAATTTGCTGGACGATAGAGGAAGAAGACATGGTAGTAATCACTTTGAAAAGTCTATCAAAGTCTTGCAAGAATTTTATTGAGAGGCTCAACATCACCTCAACTATTGTTGACTTGAAGTTTCCAGTTCTTTGCACCAAACTTTTGCAGCAGGATTGATGGAGACAATTGTTTGGTAGTGGTGCTAGTTCATCTTCCACAGAACAGGTCTTCACAACAAACTCCTTTGCCCAGGACGAAGGGAATAATCAGTTCTCTCAGCAGAAAAACCTAGGTCAACCCCAAGACAGCTCTGAGAAGAACATTTAGTGCAATTATTGCCACAAGTATGGTTACATGAAGAAAGATTGTTTGCACCGCTCGACAAAAGGCTAATATAGTAGAGCACATAGAGCATGAGTCTACCTTCTATGCCTTTATTGCAAAACGACCAATAGATCACGACAAATCGTCTGCCTTATACATCGACTTAGGCGCTTCTTAGCACTTCACTCATTGTCGAGATTGGTTCGCTGACTACACACTATTCACCGATTCAATTCTTTTTGGAGGAAAAGAGTATACTATTGTGATATATAGTTTGCACAAATGCAATATTGTTGATAGGGAGACTCGCACTATAGTTGCTGTGGGTATTGAGGATCATGGTCTTTATAGATTTGTTGACACTGGTGATTCTCAGGATCATGCCATGACATCCAAAAGTTTTTCCTCAACACTTTTTGGCATGAATGGTATGGGCATCTGGACATACACTTTCTCAAGTAGTTTAGGAGGGTCAGGTTGTTGGCTTTCTTGAGATTTAGACTCAGAATCATGGAGTTTGCGGAGCTTGTTAGACTGGAAAGCAACACCAGACTCCATTTTCAAAAGTTTAAGGCCCTAGTAGAAAAAGAATCTGGTCAACAAATTATAGCTCTTAAGTCAGACAATGGGAGGAATTTGGTTCTTATGATTTCTTTAACTCCTGTGTACATGATGGCATCAAGGATCAACTTACGACACCTTACACTATTCAATAGATAGGTGTTGTTGAGTGAAGAAACCGCACAATCACCAAGATGGCCAAGTCCATGTTGGAACATAGAAATGTTACAAGGAAATTTTGGGCAGAAGCAATCTACACTGCTATCTATCTTCTGAACAGGTCTCCCACACAAGCCGTTAAGAAGACTCTAGAGGAAGCATGGTTTGGAAGGAAGCCCAAAATCAATCACCTAAAAGTCTTTGGTTCTATAGCTTATGTTTGGATTCTAGATGCGAAACACTAAAAAATGGATTCTAAGAGCCATTAGCTCATGTTCACAGGTTACAATGAAAACCACCAAGCATATCGACTGATTGATGTAGACATTGATTCTCTTATTTAGTTGGTATATTGTCTTTGATGAAGAACTAGGGCCTTTTTAGCTCTCTTCTCCTGTTTTGAGCCCTCAGGATCAACCTTTGAAAGCTAAAGATTTAGGTGTTAGTCTTCCTTTAGGTCCACCTGATGGGAGGGATTCAAATGACTCTGACTCTAAAGTTGTGGAGTCTCCTAGGCATGTTGTTGCACCACCCAACTTTCCTCACGAAAATTTTGATCCACATCTAGGCGATTTTGTTCCAGCCATCCCCTGGTCCACTTGCTCCTCCTGCATTAGATGTTGGTCCTACTTTTCGACCTAAATGGTGGGCCAAGACCATAGGTGATCTTTATGATGATGAGCTCATTGAGGGTAGATCAACTAGAAACAAGAGCAAAAAACAAAGTACAATTAATTTCTCTTGGTCAATATTCTCAGTGTTTTTGAGCCTCAAACATAATTCGAGGCTAAAGGTATCCATGAGTGGGAATAGGCTATGGAAGTTGAACATTATAGTCTTATGAAAAACAACACTTGGGTCTTGTCTGATCTTCCTCCTGGGAATAAGCCCATTCGCTGCAAATAGGTGTATAAAGTTCAGTACAAGGCTGATGGAACCCTTGATAAGTACAAGGATTGCCTTGTTGCCTTGTTGCTAGAGGGTTCTCATAGAAAGATGAAATATCCCCCTATGGATATTTGTTCTAGATTTTACCAAATGTTCCGCATGAATTTTAATAAACAATTTACATGAAAACTGACCTCTATTTATCCAATAGATTATATTGAAAATCATATATTACCATATTGAAACACAGATTTGAAATTGAATATGAATATTGCCATCAAAATAGATAAATCATTACAACCTTTTTTTCCAAACAAATATGAAATACCTCTATTACTGCAAGTTTGTCTTTAGATGAAGACTTCACAAATTTGCCCAGCTGTGAAATCGGTCGCAAATTCACGAAGAAATGAATATGGTTTTGGTCCAATCCACCAAGAAATCCTGAAGGTTTCCGTTTCTCAGGTTTCAAAATTGAAAGCTAGAAGCTCCCAAGAATCTCCAAGAGAATAATTAACCAAGCATAAACCAAGCATGATCAAAATGAGCCTCTCAATGTTCTTTAATAGTACATCCATGTGACTTCGTTTTCCCTCTGTTTGCCTTTTGATATTTCTTTGTCTCTTTATTTCCCCTCTTTAACTGATTTTATTAATTTTTCACTAAGCTCCATTGAAGTCATTTCAATACTATATTAAATAATCAAATTAAGCTGCTATTTAATTCAATATAGATTGACAACTTAAAACTTAATTATTTAATTGACTATTAATATCCCCAAAAGGGGACATTACAGTCCTCCCTTCTCAGAGATTGCTTGCCCTCAAGCAATCTACACATGCATGTGAAAACCTAATGCCTAGATCCCATATCAACCTCAATAATGTTGCTTCGCCAATCTGCTGCGCTACTTTGATATAAACATCACCATGCCCAAAATTGTGAAGCCAACCATAAAAATCCCGCTGAAGCAATGTACCAAACATACCAATGCTAGGATCCCTAATCAACATGCTATCACAATTGTCGGATATGAAGAGAAACTCTCCAACTCCTAATAATCTCCCATGGAAGTGCAAAACACCCAACATAGGCACACGAAAAATCATATCAACCCATTCTAAGTTGGTGTAAACTTGGACAACTCCCATAGGTCTGAAAATTCTAAGAGAGCTGAAATCAATGCTATGTAATATATCTTGCCAAGGTAACTTAAGGAAGATCACATCAACAAACTCCCTGCCAATCACGATCCTAGGTAACAGTAAGAATAAGCCATTGAACCAAAAAGTAAGAATCTCAGTATCTCCTCTCATGTAATCCTAGACAAGAATCTGACCCATCACTATTGAGGGATTGGAATAGAAGTCAACATAAGAAACCTTGACAACAGCTAACCAAGTATTACCTTTGTGGTCAACCACTGGTGCAGTCCAAGCTCGGAGGATCCAATAAAGGACTGTCCAAACTTGCAGCCAACAATAAGAACACACAGCGGAAACAACACAACACAAGATATATCAATATCAACTTATATTATCTCAGAATTCCAATTACATGCAACATGCCGGGCTGTAAGGCCTTCTCGGGTAGGGCCAATTATACATCAAAGACTTGACAAGATCTCGCAGGATCCAACCTTATCAAGCTACCCTATAGCTAAGTGGAAGAAACCATATCTGAACTTATGCTTGCAAGCCACCAAGCAATGTGCAATCTCTGTCTACCCACTTACAATTATCTGCAGCAACTTACAATCTTTCAGCTTATTAGCTTACTCTGCTATCCTCTATCTATCTTCCCACGCATATGTCTGTCTCTCCTGTCCCTCTAAACATCAACCTAGACTCTCTTTTATACACACTTGCCACAAGTTGGCTTGCAAACAATAATTAAATGACCCAATCGTCCATACACTCTACAATGAACAATTATTAAATGCACCAATCGGCTGTAATTAATAACAAAATACATAGGAGAATGCATCAACCCAGATTTAGGTCCACACAAGATCCAATGCCACAAATCCGCACGCCTCGGAACTCAGGACGATCCCAATGACCCCCTCAAATCACGGATGCAATCTGTAATGTCCGCCCAATCCATAAACACAAGTCGGTGAACCCCAACAAACAGTCGGTAAACAAGTACACCGAGAGCCAGACCACTTGGTGAAAGACACAACCGAGCTGAAACTCTACTGAACAGACACCACCGAGTAATATGCTACCGAACAAGACACCACCAAGCTGCACACATCGAGCAACTACCATTGAGTAGTGTACCCCGAGTAGAATATCACCGAAAACAGTAACACCGAGCACCACCGAGTCCAGGCACCGAGTCCAACAGTGAATAAATACATCTTCCAACCGAGAACTGCCACCAAAGTGACCGAGCACATCAGGTCTCCAACTAAGTTAAACTACTAAAACAAAAATCAAACCAAGCATGTTTTTGGTGACACAGGATTGCTAACTACCCCAGGATGCTCCTGCATCAGACACCCCAGGTGTGAAAAAGATGTTCTCAGAAGTTGGACGAACATCTGTTGGGATTCAACAAATAGATCCCAAACTGGTTCTTGAGATACATGTCTTCCGAGTCCTCAACCGACACACTCTTCCCTCGATTCTTCTGCTTCCCTTTACCACTAGTACTTGCTGATTTATCTTCATATTTCTGCACACTCATGCCTGCACCATCCACTGCAACCACTTCAGATCTACTACCAATGCTCAAGTTCCTCTTACCGAGCTCTGCATCCTTCAAAGGAATCAAAATAGACTGCTGCCCATCCTTCAGTATAGTAAAGGAATTTCTTTTACAGTCATGAATAGCCTCTCTATCATACTGCCAAGGTCTACCGAGTAAAATATGACAAGAACTCATCTCCACAATGTCACATAATACTTCATCTCTATAAGTACCAATGTAAAAACTCACCATGCACTGCTCTTTTACCTCTACTACATGACCAACTTGTAACCAACTTTTCCGATAAGGACAAGGATGCTTCAACCTTTTCAAACCAAGTTTCTGAACCATCTCCTCAGCAACTAGGTTGTCAGTACTTCCTCCATCAATAATCACCTTACAACATTTACCACCAGACTTGCACACAGTCCTGAACAAGTTCTTCCTCTGACAAGAATCAACTTGCTTCGAGGACAACAAAGTTCTCTTAAGCAAAAGATTTATACCTTCCACCTCAGGCTCATTCTCAGTAATCTCATTCACCACAACATTTCGGTGACTACCAACCTTATCTGCATGGGGACATTCAAATGAGCGATGTCCTTCTTCACCACAGTTGTAACAAGTACCTCTGAATACACCTCTACCTGTCTTTTTCCTTGGTTCAACAAGTTTTGGTTCATCTTCAACTTTAGGTTTATCCTTCACCGACTGTTCTTGCTTCTCTTTCACTCGGGAATTACCATAATGTCTTCTCTTCAACTTATCTTCTGCCTTCAGTGCATACTGATAAGCATCTTCTACTGAGTCAACCTTCAACATACAATCTCATCTTGGTTATTGAATTTCAGACCATTAACATACCTCGCCACCGTTTCCTTAGAAAGTTCTCTATGCCTAGACCGAATAGTCAACTTGTAGAACTCCTCGGTATAATCTTCCACAACCATCTCCTTTTGTTTTAGATTCTGCAATTTCTTAAATAACTCAAGTTCATAGCCGACAGGAATGAACTTAGCCTTTAGCTTTGCCACCATAAACCTCCACCGATTGATATTCATCTCTCCTTCCTCTTCTCGGTCCCTCTGCAACTCTTTCCACCATAAGGCAGCATGCCCCTTCAACTTAGTTTGTGCCAACCTCACTCTAAGCGAATCTTCAATGTCTTCCAGCTCAAAGTAGTCTTTTAACTCACCGATCCAATTAGTCAGATCCTCGGGTCTCAATGTACCTGAAAAATTGGAAACCTCCATTCGGTAGCTTGTACTTAACCGAGCTAAAAGCAAACCGATCATATCTGTCTCCCCCAGATCTCTCTATCCGATCGGCTCTGTCATCTCTACCTGATCCAACAACTTTAAAGTCTTCAACAACTTCTTCATAACCATCATCTGTTCTCGAACCTGTATGTAATCCAACATTTCTTATACCTTCTATGATTTCATTCTATATCGCCATCATCTCAGAATTGAATCTTTCTGTTATCCTCGCTTCCACCTCCTCAGAAAGATCTGCAATCGCCCTAGGGTCTAATCTTCTCGGAGGCATCTCTCCAGATCTTCGAAAACCCTAAGCTCCACAAGAAACAAACCAGTAGCTCTGATACCACTTGGTGCAGTCCAAGCTCGGAGGATCCAATAAAGGACTGTCCAAACTTGCAGCCAACAACAAAAACACACAGCGGAAACAACACAACACAAGATATATCAATATCAACTTATATTATCTCATAATTCTAGTTACATACAACATGCCGGGCTGTAAGGCCTTCCCGGGTAGGGCCAATTACATCAATGATTCGACAAGATCTCGCAGGATCCAACCTTATCAAGCTACCCTATAGCTAAGTGGAAGAAACCAAATTTGAACTTGTGCTCGCAAGCCACCAAGCAATCTGCAATCTCTGTCTACCCACTTACAATTATCTGCAGCAACTTACAATCTTTTAGCTTATTAGCTTACTCTGCTATCCTCTATCTATCTTCCCATGCATATGTCTGTCTCTCCTGTCCCTCTAAACATCAACCTAGACTCTCTTTTATACACACTTCCCACAAGTCGGCTTGCAAACAATAATTAAATGACCCAGTCGATCATACACTCTACAATGAACAATTATTAAATGCACCAGTCAGCTGTAATTAATAACAAAATACATAGGAGAATACATCAACCCAGATTTAGGTCACACAAGATCCAATGCCACAAATCCGCACGCCTCGGAACTCAGGACGATCCCAATGACCCCCTCAAATCACGGATGCAATCTTCAATGTCCGCCCAATCCATAAACACAAGTCGGTGAACCCCAACAACCAGTCTGTAAACAAGCACACTGAGAGCCAGACCACTCGGTGAAAGACACAACCGAGCAGAAACTCTACCGAGCTGCACACACCGAGCAGTGTACCCCAATTAGAATATCACCGAAAACAGTAACACCGAGCACCACCGAGTCCAATGGTGAGGAAATACATCTTCCAACCGAGAACTGCCACCAAAGTGACTGAGCACCTTAGGTCTACAACTAAGTTAAACTACTAAAACAGAAATCAAACCAAGCATGTTTTTGGTGACACAGGATTGCCAACTACCCCAGGATGCTCCTGCATCAACCACTGAAAACATGACACTGTCAGTTAACCTCCAGATGCGAGTATCCTAACAATCCCAACTCACTATGATCAATCCATCATTATATGAAAGAACACATAATAATGCTATGAAGGGACCGTAGTAACTCAAATTGCCCCAAGTGGAAGTGAAGAATAATTGAGTTGTACCCATAAGATGTGTCTCACAACTAGCTCCACTGAAGTCTGCAAGTGCACAAAATAAAATTGCTCAAAGGTTGAGGTCAACACCAACAGTGGGGAGGAACTAGTATAATAGTAATCAATCTAAAATGCCCCTAAATGCATAGGAATCATGAATAAGGAAGTAGCTGAAAATTCATCTCCTATGATGAAATCATATCTACCATCAGTCCTCAACCAAGAACTACTCAGCTGTTGAAACATAGAATCCATCCAACTCATCTGTAGATCAGAATCCGAACCTATGTGTAAGCTGATGGAAAAGTTGGCAGCGGTACTAACTCTAGAAATCGATCCACTACTCCAATACTGTGACCAAAACTCATCACTAGAACTTGCACCTTGGTCCCAAATCCTATAATCAGTTCCATTCTCATCACTGGAGTCAGAAAGAACTCCCTCATCCAACTTTAAGAGTGGATTATAAAATGTCCAATTACCATCCACCTCAAACAAATAATTGTCAATCAACTGATGATTGTCCTAAAAATTCAAACTCATAACAAGATTTTGGTTGGTCTAAAATTTTATTACTTGATCTTTTAGGACAATTGTCCAAATCATTAAGTTTTTTGTATGTTGTCAAGTCCCTTAATCACCTCCTTGAAAAACTCAATCCTTTGTTTTCTTGCCCCCTGAAATTATTAATGACAACAATCTGATTTTTTGCTTCGTGAAGAGCCATTTGCGTATTCTCCAAAGTCTCCTTTGTATCGTTAAACTCTCTGATGAGCTTATTAACCTCATTCTTTTCCTTTAATTTATCAACATATACTTCAACAATCTTTAAAATATGATACCTGTTTGAAAGAAAACGCAAATAATATGATTTCATTGATTCTAGAGCCACTTTGACCACCAGCAAGTTTGCAAAATGAGAATCACTTCCCATGCCCTTTTGCCTCCTTTCAATTTGAACCTTCTAGTCAAGGTCTTCAATAGTCTTGTGAGTGTCATCAAAATGTAATCATTGATGATCTTCAGTTGATTTTTCAAATTGTGTCACAGCCAGTGATTCATAACTCGTCGCGGGTATTGCGAGTTTTGACAACCCGCGGGCCGAGTATAGCTGGGCGGGTTTTCATGACCAGCCAACATGACTCACTGGGTCATGGGCCATGACCCGCATGGCTCGTAGAGCCAACAGGTCATGCCATGACCCGGTGAGTCTGTGGGTTATGACCCGATCGTATGTGGGCTATGACCTGGTCGACGTCCGTCATGACTGCCAAATAAAGAACAAAAAAAAGTAAGCACTTTTTCCTAATTTTTTTTTTAGATATGCTTTCTAATTTGCCCCATAAGGCATTCTATTTGCTTGTCTGCGGTGAGGTTGAATGATCTTGTCTTCGTTCATTACAACCTCTGTCTTAGGAACAGACAAATTTTGGACACTGACTCCTCTCCGATCACTCTAGAAGAGATTGATCCAGAGTCCGAGTGGCTCACTAAGTCTATCGATCTTGTCTTCACTGAGGACCATGAGTGGGTTGACCAGGCAGACAAAGAGGCTGAGGTTGTGGCTATTGTTGGTAAACAGATTTGTCCTTTCTTGTACCTTATGGCAATATGACTCTTGATGCCCGAGTGATGAACAAAATCCGCTTACAACAGTTGAAAAGCCATCTTCTGATGACTGACTTTTCTCTGAATTGGTAGGTACAGCTCCCTATGTGAATGATTTTCAAAGAATTATGTCTGATTCCTAAATCTAATTCAGGTATGCTCTTAACCCTAGAGCAGAAGAGGCAAACCGAACTAAGACTAGCTAGAACTTAGTTCAGGTAGGAAAAAACATTCTTAATCTAAAACTAAGCAATAAGGCTCACAAATCCTATGAGTTCTTACGCTCAGCAACTACCTACAGAAGAGATAAATGCAATGATGAAAGCTCCTAATGACTCCTTCTCCGAACATCCCAC
>MU223065.1:235974-249468 GCA_018584345.1 Thuja plicata | reverse complement strand
TGTTATATATATATATATATATATATATATATATATATATTTAAAAAAAAAGCTTGTACGGACGAATCCAAAACGAATCGAACCCAGCCCAAAAATTTTTTGGACGAATTTCGAACCCGAATTTCGAACCCGCATACGAACCAGAATTCGAACCGGCAACTTAGATGTAACCCATGTAGGCTCTCCACAATCAGCTCTAGAACTCTCTTCAATATGTCATCATTACAGGGTGCTACAAGAGCTGTTATCCTTATGATCTCATTATGACAAGAAGCAACTGCAAGTCTGACCTCTTCATAAGGATGTTCCATAAAACTTGTGTTGGACCAAAGTGAGCATTGAGGGTTGCAAAGCCCAATTTAGAAACCACCAATCTGATTGGTCTACTTTGGACAAACACGAGTCTAATTCCTCTAGCTTCGAGAGAACATCATCAGGAAATTTGATGGCCTCCAATTGTAATCCAATTACATAGAGCCAATTCCCTACTTCCTTTTCTTTCTGCAAATCCTTCAGCTGATCACCATTAAATGTGTCATTGAATTCTTTTGAGAAAAGATCACTTTTCTGATCTGCCATTGTCTTTTTTTTCTTCTCCTAACTGAATTCCACCAAATCTGATGTACACTTCCACAGGTTGTAAGATGCTACCTTTGTTTGATACCACTGAAATGGACAACCCTGTCCGGTGTATTAATTTTAAACAAAGCTTCAGCTCTGAGATATTGTTCAACTGAAACATGCACAGTGCAGAATTATAACTGCTCGAAAATAAGTCGTTGAGAAATCTGAACACCACTGTAGGATGCCACCCCTTTCTACTGAATGTTTTGCATTTTCACCCAATGTAATTTGTCAAACAGTTTGCATGTCTCATGAGATTTGTTGTAGATTGTGTTCATACAATTTCAGATTGCTTTGTTTGTGTTACATGATAACATATTGGGGAATTTTTTATTTGATATACAATTATGAACAGCTGGATGTAAATAATATCATTTTGCTTCACAAACAGAATAGCAAGTAAGAGTGCTACAGCAGAAAGTAAACATGCAGGACAGATCTTATTTATTGCAGACTGAAGTAGACCATTTTCATGCACAGGAATGTTACCGGCATCTCTTTAGTGGCAATAACACTTGACAGCAGCGATTAGAAGATTATATACACTGATTAGTTTTGCCCAGCATGATCAGTGACAAGTATGTTACAAACATCAGCATCCAAGTTTATTAACGTGACTCAAATGTTGCCTCTATTTGTAGTATCAAGGTTCCCAAGTAGTCAAAGTGAGAAGCTACAGGAACCATTTTGCACACTCAGAGCTAATACTTGCCTAAAGTTCCCTCAATCAAAGCATCCAAAGAGGAAGCCACTGCAAACACCCCACAAATGCTTCGAACTGCCCTGCCCTTATGTGGCCAAGACCAGACCTCAGGCTGTAATTTATGTCTACCCTTTCAGACTTTCACGCCAATAGAAATATACATCTGCAGCATTCTCTGTATTGTCTGCGTTTGAAAGATGCTGGAAGTGATGAAGCTACCGCCTAGTAACTCTCTATGCATGGCCAGGTGCAGATACACAGGTCTCCACCATTGTTCTTCCCGTGGCTTCCAAACAGCTTCACTGTACACACACACACACACACACACACACACACACACACACACACACAAACACATAGGCACCGCGGTGACAATATTAAGACTAGGCCTCGTAGACTACAAATATTAGAAGGGCCGTTTCAACCAATGATCAAGCAATTCTGATAGAAAATCCTGTTTCAAGCTAATATATATTCATAACTATGCCCTTTCATGTTCAAGCACTAAAGTTCCCCACATATTAAGTTCTCATACACCAAGGAAAACCCATATAAATTTCGATTACATGCCAATGTTTGTAATCTTCAGCCTCGCATATATATATTTCAAATGGGCTATATATATATCTAACAGAAGCCATCGGCTGACCCTCCCTTGAATAATGTTTATTGACTAAATACATGAGGGCTTGGTGGTCCACATAAAAAGTAAATGGTGTAGCCAAAACGTAATGCCGAAATTTTTGAACGGAGTAGACCATTCCGAGAGCTTCCCTCTCTGTGGTGCTGTAATTCTTTTTAGCATTGGACAGTGCTCCAATCCATGCGCTCCTTCCTGAGCCAAGGTAACCCCGATGGCATAATTGGACGCGTCCACGTGGACGTGGAATTCCCTGCCCCAATTTGGAAATGCAAGAATGGGGGCACCCAAAAACCTTGATTTCAATTCACCAAAGGCTTCTCCTTGTGCCTTTTCCCAGACGTATGGCTCCCCCTTCCTCGTGAGCCTATCCAATGGGTGTGATATCTGTGCAAAATTTTTGGTGAATCACCGGTAGTACCCAATGTGGCCGAGGAAGGATTTGACCCCGGTCACATCCGTAGGTGCCTCCATTTCTACAATCACTCGTACTTTGTTGGGGTCCATCTTCAGTCCTGCCTTGCAGACAATTTGCCCGAGTAATTTCCCTTGCGGCACCAGAAATCGAGACTTCTTTGGGTTGAGTGCCACCCGGGCTCGCTTAGACCGTTCCATGCACTCCCCTAAAGCGGCAACATGCTTGTCTTGCCCACTAAAGATCGATCAGTCATCCAGGAATGCTTTAAAGTTTCCCACTGACATCTTGTCAAAGATGTGTAGGATGATCCGTTGAAAGGTTGCTAGTGCGTTGCAGAGACCAAAGGGCATCCAATTATTTGGTATACACCATCCTCCACTACGAAGGTTGTTTTCAATTTATCTTCCTCCGCGATGGATATCTGGTTGTACCCCGAGAACTCATCCATGAATGAATAGATCTCGTGGCCCGCTACTTCCTCCAAAATGTTGTCTGTAAACGGGATGGGGAACGGGTCCTTGATAGTGACCGCGTTGAGGCATCAAAAATCCACACAAATGCAGATTTGATTAGCTTCCTTTTTCAACGAGATGACAATGGGGGAACCCATTCACTCGTCTGAACTGTAAAGATGATGTTTGCCTCCAGCATCCGTTCGATCTCTGCATTCACCCTTGCTGCATAGTTCTTATACACTTGTACGACCTTTTCTGCACAGGTTGGGCTCCCGTGACCAGGGCAATTCGGTGTACGCACATCTCCGGAGGTACACCCTTCAAATCTTTGTACGTCCAGGCAAAGACGTCCTTGTACTCCGTAAAATTTTTGAATGCTGCCGTCTTTAGTATCAGATCCCAATCGTCCCCCACCAGGATGTTCTTTGGGTTCTTCTCATCTCCCAGATTTATCTCTGTAAACTTTGCTTCCTTGTATCTTATGGGCTTGTCCTTCTGAAATTGGTGTGCAGGTTTTACCTCAACTCGAGCCTCCCCTTCCTTATACTCTCCGTATTCTGGATGGAACCTACTCGGCTCCTCGACCTCTAGCATATTACAAGACGGATTGAAAAGTTCATAATCACTCATTTGCCAATGAAATAAGCCGTTCATGGAGTCTGCATCATCACCCGAGCATTCCTCCAATTCTAGTATCCCTTCATCATTGGGCTCCATGCCCTTTGTCCCTTCGTCCTTTTCAGAATCAAACTCCGAGTCAAAAGACGATGCCATTTCCTCTTTGACCATCTGAGTTCTGAGATCAATCACGAACTTCCTTCCACCCTTCTCGAATGATTAAGTATTCTTCTTCCAATTATGATTAGCTTTGGCAGTCACTAGCCACCCTCTCCCGAGGATGGCCTCATATCCCTTTCGCTAAAGAGGAATTACCACGAAGTCCAGAGTGAATTGTTGTGTGCCGACGGTTACCTGTTGTGGCATTAAGGTTCCGAGGGGCTTGATGCCATGCTGGTCAGCCCCCAAGAGGTTGAAGGTTAGTGACCACAATGTTGGCTTCTCGAGGCTCTTCCATGTGTCCTCAGATAGAACATTCACCCCTGACCAACCATTAACGATGGTGTTAGTGAGGACGGTGCCCAAAATGCCCATCTCTACTACAACAGTGTTTTGCCCACTGGTTACTGCCAATAACATTGGGTTTGCTATGGAACCGCTAGGAGCCTCGGTCCGTTCTGGTATACTTGTTGGGCCGGGTGTGGTCCTTAATAGGGTTGCTCTTAACTGGGGCATCATTTCAAGTATGTCCTTGATCTTTACAAGTATTGGTATCTGCATCATTTGCCTCAAGATATTTTCTTCGGCCTCCCATCGAGAAGCAGTGCCAGCCATTCCATTCGTCTCCCTTCGGGCCATCATTTCCTTCTCAATCTCAGCCTTTGCCTCTAGTGCCCTTTGCTTTTCCGTGCGGGGATCAGTATATGCGGCCTTCTTGGCCTTTGCTCGTGTGATCACTAGAATTTCTTCCTCCGTGCCATTCCTTTCTATATCGATGAAGTTGACGCCAGGCTTCGGGCAATTGGTGTCCTCGTGATCTCCAGACCCACACCATCTGCACAGCTTCTGTGGGGTCTCCTCCCTCTGGCAATCTCGCACAAAGTGCCCCCACTGGTCGCAGGCTCTACATTGTATCATTGGTCTCCCCTTCGCGTCATACTGGATCCGGCTGCGGGTATTGTTATTATTGTTATTCCCTCTGCCTCCCCGCCGGTTGTTTCTGTAGCCGCTAGATGATGCAGTATTGTTATTTTGTTGAGTGTCGACTCCCGATGTGGACGGCTGCTCCTGTGTGAACAACACTTGTTGGGTTCCTTGTCTTCATATTGTATGGGCATTCCTTAGTGGAATGTCCCATAATTTTGCAGATGTCGCAAAAAGATTTCTTTGGACAAGAACCTTTTGTGTGCCCCGCCTCCTTGCAATCCGTACACCAGAGTTCTCCTAACTCCGTTTTGCTGGATCCTCCTTTTATTGTTTTGAGCTCCTTCATAATCCTCTGGTGGTCTTTCTGTAAGGCTTGTACTTTCTTATTGGATTCCTTGTCGCTGCTTTCCTCCGAGTACTCATCATCTGATGACTTATTCTTCTTTTTGGAGGTCTTATATTCACTCTTCAAATCCATTGCACGGTTGTATGCGTTGTTGTACGATGTAGGGGTACAATCTTCATCTTCTTTCGGAGGGACGTTTTAAGTCCCTCGACAAACCATCTCTTCTTCAGTTCGTCCGCTGGCTCGCTATCCATCTTCCCCAGCAATTCCTTTAGTCGCCGGCCATAAGCCCTTTCGGACTCGCTCTTTCCTTGTTTTGTACCGTAGATCTCAGCAACAATCTCATTGTCGTCTCGCAACAACTTGAATTCCTTCTGAAATTCCTTTCATAGGTCTGCCCATGTCGTCAGTTTGGTTTTATCCATATCAGAGTACCATTCAATGGCTAGTCCCCTTAGTGTAGCCGAAAATTGTTTGACCCATTCTGCCTGGTTGGCAACTCCATTTGCCGACCAGATGGTCTCACAAGTTCGGCAGTGGCGGATAGGATCCTCCTTCACCTCGCCCGTGAACTTGTGCAATTTCTGTTTGTTTGTGGCTATAAATACGGGTTATTGCACCTGTTGTACAACTGGTTTTGTTACTTGTGGGATAGTGTGTGCCGCCTGTTGTGCAAGTTGGGTTCCCTATGGTGGTGGAACAGGCACACCTACGTTGCTTGTATTACACTGTACTCCCGCGGTGGGTGTTGTGGAGTTCAATGCAATGTTCTGAGAATGAATTCCCGTATGCGGCGTACTAGGACCGAACAGAGTATCCCGGCCACCCTGTGCCTGTGTTACTTCGACACCTCTGGCCGCGCTGGTTTCCTCTTCACTCCTGCTTCGGGTTTCCTTAGCCCGCGGTGTGAGAGATAAGTTTTTAAACTAATCTCGTGTTTCTTCTATCAGACTTTGCCTTTGTCTTGTTTCCTCAAGTATTTCCTCGCTACTCCTTACCCTCCGGTGTTCTGGTGAATAATAGCATTCCCCTTCGGCTTCTGCACCTCCCGTGACACCCCTGTGGTCCCCTTCGGGCAACCCTTCAGCTGGTTGTCCCTGGGCAAGTTGCCTTAGCCTCCGTCTGCGTTTTGCTTGCTGTTCGAGGATTAGAGCTCTCTGAGCAACTTCCCACTCATCAGTTTGTCCTTATTCCTATCATTATTCAATAGATTGGGCATCAATTCTTATCACAAAACATCATGTTTGAAGAGAAGACTTTTTTATTAATTCATGTTTCCGTTTTATTAATTGGGCGTCAAATCGTATGACTTCATTACTACAATATTACTGTGTCCTTTTTATTCTTCTCCGAAGGTTTAAAGTTCAGGGATTGTTTCCCCTTCGCTGGGTTCCATCACGTTCTTTTGCCTCCTGATGGTTATTTTTTTCAAAGTTTCGGAGGATTAGCTGGTGGCGTTGTTCCCGCTCAATTTCCTTCTGTCGATTCCTTTGGGCGAGGGATGTTTGCGCCAGTAAACGAGGGAGATGGTTAAGCATTCGGTTGACCGCAGGACTTACTTCGAGGGTCGTCTAGACTGCACCCTACGACACTGTCGCCTCTGTGGCTTGTCTCCGTACACAAGTCTCAATTGTTGCGCGTACCAAAATAATAAAGTCCGACGTCAAAGCATTTTCGCCCTCATACAGTTCCATCCTCCCGTCATCCTCCCTTCGAGCGCCATTGTCAAGGGGTTGGCCCATTTATCACTCGTACGTCATTCAATAGCCTGTCGCTCCTGAGTTTGTCTAGGCAACGACGCCAAATGTTTGCCCCGTAGGGTAAACAAGAACTATTGCATAGAGATAGGAAGGCAAAGCACATAAGAAAATGTAGAGAGAACTTAACAGTATTCCATTACTTCATTGATTACCATGTACAATAATATGCCAACCACAGGATCCCTCTTCTATCGAGAGAGTACATACATATAAGGACCGAGGGGGTGAGAGGCGAACCATCGCACCCGTGTAACTGTCTATCGCTCGGTTATGTCAACTATCTAACTACCCATGTTTTCCAACAACAGCCAAGACCAGACTTCAAGCGGTAATTTATGTCTACCCTTTCAGACTTTCACGCCAATAGAAGTATACATCTGCAACATTCTCTTTATTGTCTACGTTTGAAAGATGCTGGAAGTGATGATACCGCCTAGTAACTCTATGCATGGCCAGGTGCGGATACACAGGTCTTAACCATTGTTCTTCCCGTGGCTTCCAAACAGCTTCACTAAATATATATATATATATATATATATAGGCACCGCGGCGACAATATTTAGACTAGTCCTCGTAGACTACAAATATTAGAAGGGCCGTTTCAACCAATGATCAAGCAACTCTGATAGAAACTCCTGTTTCAAGTTAATTGTTTATGCATCGATAACAATCACACCACCATGTTACACCTTTTCCATAGGAGGAGCTCATGAGCGAATATTTAAATTTATTAATGGCATATTAAGTTCTCATACGCCAAGGAAAACACCCATATAAATTTCGATTACATGCCAATGTTTGTAATCTTCAGCGTTGCATATATATTTCAAATGGGCTCACATTGATATATTAATGTTGAAAAAGTTTAATTCTTATTTCCGTCAAATACAAATCAAGCCACCTTGCGATAATCTCATGGCAAATATAATTTGCACAACATTAGAAATATTAGCCCAATTAAATACTCGCACCGGTATACTTGACTTCCATCCAAAAATCACAATATTATGTCTCCGCTTCTAATTTGATATTCTCGGCAAAGGTTTTAATTTATCGCTCATACTATTGAAGACCAATTATATTACACCTGAACTTTATTGGCCAATATTTGATTATTTCCATATCGGCATTAATAGAAGTCTTCTTATTGAGAAGCGTCTTAAACCACGAAGTGATAATAAATATATAGCCCGGTGTTGTATCTTTCTCCTCTAGTAAGATCGACGACTCAATAAAGTATTATGCAAATATGACACGCAAAAAATAATAATCTTTATTCACTGGTAAAATGCGAGGGAGCTCTGCTCGAGTTAGATGAGGTGGATGTGCCACATTGAAGGGAGGTTGGTTTTAATACCAAAAGTTTGTGCATGCCTTATTTGCTTTTTTGAGCACCTCCTTATTCCACCTTGTAGCTTGTATTCCATGTATTTTTTTGATACAAAAACCCCCTTGTAATTTAGCTTTGCTTGAGTTGGATGAGGTGGATGTGCCACATATACATGGACCTTGACTCGAGCCATAATGCCTATCATAGCTACATCAGATTTTGGTTGCAAATTAGGAGCAATGGTTGGTTCTATGGCTTCTTTTTCTTTGACTCTTTAATTTTTTCTCATCTAACAATGCAAGAAGTGTTATATCTTGTTTCGCCTCTTTTGGGGCCTTTTTACACACCTTGGAATCATGATTAGGAATGCTAGCAAGGTGGTATTTGAGGTGATTGATGCTTTCACTAAGTTTCTTCGTACAATTCATGGTCGCTATAGGTCCCATTATGGCATGTTTGTAAGAGGTCAAAAATTCCAGTGGCTCCAATGGGACAGATTCCACTTGCCGACTTCAAATCTGATGTAGATTTGGATGTCATTGTAGATAACCGTCAACATTAATAATTTTTTTTCTTGTAAATAGCAATTTGAACGTAATTTTTTTTAGATGAAAATTTAAATGCATTTTAACAAATTGAAACATAATATGATAATCAATTTAATGAATTTGACAAAAATATAACTGTTCTAACCCTAAAATGTAAACACATGATTCAAACTAGAATGCAACACCTCTTGATGATAAATTTGTATGTTCTAGTCAGTGATTGAATGTTTATTGCTCACTTTGGCAACATCTTCTTGCTCCAAATTGAGATGAAGAAATGATTGATTTGATCTCAATTCAGTGATCTCAATTCAGAGGTTTTTGATGGGATGGATGAATGGCTAGGATTTGATCTTGGATCATGAGTTTTCCTTCATAGATGGTGGAATGCATGTGAAGAGGTGGCTGTTATTTACTATTTTCATGGAGGTAATTAGCTAGTTATGGGATCTACTTGAGCATTTATTTAAACTGAATTATTTAATTACTTTGATTGATGAGTTAACCATGATGATTGACGAGTTTACTTACTGAGTGAATAGTTAAATATTATGATTGATTAGTTGTTTTAAGGGGTGCAAGTCATGACTATTTAAAATTATTTATGGATAATATATTAATTTGGATTAATTGTAAATATTGGGACAATGATTTTTGTATTTTTATGAAATAATAAAAAGTATTTAATTAGTTTGATTTTGATAAAGTGGATTAATTAAATTAAGATGAATTATTTTAATGATTGGATTAGTTATTATGTTGTTAGGGGTTGAGATGGGGGTGATGTTATGTAGATGGGTTTATGTGCGATTTCAGGTATAGATACAATCCACACTTATAATTGAAGATTGAAAGATTTGCTTGGTAAACGTGAAAATGCATCCTTGAATGATTGTTTAAGAAAGATATGCTTTTAGAGTAAATAAAAGAACAAAGGTGGTCTCTTTTGGTATCTTTGAAGAAGCTGAGAATCAGGCTGTGAGTGTCTAAAGTGAAGATAAGACAAGATTAATGGTCTATCCATTGAGTGGTTTTGACAATGAAGAATCGAATGACAAGAATTAAGATCGAAGA
The DNA here is from genome assembly GCA_018584345.1 of Thuja plicata. Classification (NCBI taxonomy): domain Eukaryota; kingdom Viridiplantae; phylum Streptophyta; class Pinopsida; order Cupressales; family Cupressaceae; genus Thuja; species Thuja plicata. The sequence continues at coordinate 239,866 of MU223065.1, read as the reverse complement.
TCATGTTACTGCGAATCATCCAAAGATTACATACTGTGATGCCATTGAGCGTGAAAGTGTTCACTCCTATGACTTGAAGAATAAGGAAACATCAACTTTGCTCATGTAGGTTGAAGATGCTGAAGAGCCATCAGCGACAGATACACGAAGCACAAATAAGACTAGCAATAATAGATGCTAGAATCAATAGGGTAGCATAATTTGATTTTGTATGGCTAGGATGAGAGACTTACAATTTAGTCCAGAATGTGCTACAAATGGAGGTATTTTGCGCTTGATTCTCTGAACATAGTAAATATAAATATTGCTGTGATGGTGACTCTCTGAACATAGTAACAATAAAAATTGCTGTGATGGTGGTGCGGATTGGGAAATCTAAATGAAATCAGTTTCAGAAAGTAGATTTGGGCAAGTGCCAACTTAGTACAAATTAAAAAATCTAGTCCAATCACTTGCTAGCAGGTAAAGAAACCATAATATCTTGATCTAGTGGTTGCGAAGCAGAGATTGATAGAAGTTCTTGTAGAATTGGAGAAGATGACGGAAAGTGAAAGCTTGACTTATCCATATTGTTGTGGATAATTTTTTAATTAAAGGTGAATTAGTTTCTCAGCAATTTAAAGTTGTGGACTTTAGGCATGAGGTTCATGTTTGCCAAGTTTTATGAGGAGATGCCCCCCTTGCATGTTGTGGCAATATTAATTGTTATGTAATTAAATGAACCATAACAACTGCAATCTTGTTAGATGAAGAGAAATTCTGTCAAAGTGTACCATTTTGCAACATGACAATAGTTCTATTTTCCCAAATCTAGTACCAAATTAAGTATAGCTAAATTTACTTTTCATATTCTAATATGATCATGTAAATTTTATTCTACATCGTGTCTCACATAATCCTAATATTTTACTTATTTAATTGCTATGCTTTTCACCCATGGAATTATTGTGCTTGAAGTTTATCAAATAAAAAATGATGACTGGTAGCTATATTTGCATTATTTTGAGTTTTCATATATTATAATTTCAGTATGGTGTTGTTAAATCTACCTTCTTAACAAAGGATTTTGTTAGGTGGTGGTGTTGTCAGTAGCTTATTGTCTAATTTACTTTGATTTAGATATAAAAAAGGCTGGGCTTGTTTCTTTTTCATTATGTTCGTTTCATTCCATGATAATTTTATGTTGGAGTAATGTGAATGCCCGTTTCACTTCTTATTTCATGCACAATTTTATCTAACTAGGGTTGTTTACCTTTGTTACATCAGCCAAATCCAGGATTTCCTTTGACACATCATCGAAAAATTGCTTGCTCCTTCAGGGACTTGGCTCTTTTCCAAATTTTTCAAATCTCCATAACTTCATTACAGCAATTAAAAAATGATAGTATGTTCCTTCCTAATCTTGTCATTTTTAGAACCTTAACATGTTAGCATACATGTCTTACATTATTTTTTTAAAGCAAACCTTGTAGAGTTATAAAGCTAATACTTGTCTTTTGCTCCATTCAAAGTTCTCTTTTGTAATCAACACTTTTCCTTTCCTTGTTTTGTAGTTGATAAGAAGCTCAAGGAACAAGCACTTTCTCTTGCATTGAAATGTTTATCATTTGATTTTGTTGGGACATCTTTGGATGAAAGTTCTGAAGATCTTGGCACTGTACAGGTACCAATTCTGTATTTATGAAAGAAATATGATTGTGCTTGGGAAACACTTTTCCATAGAATTTGATATTAATTGTAGGCAAATAATCTCCAGTAAATGATGGCTCTAAATTAATAAATTGTTTTACTTGGATTGAACCAGATTCCTTCCTCTTGGAGACCAATTTTGGAGGACTCGTCAACTCTGCAGCTGTTTTTTGATTATTATGCTATTTCAAAGCCTCCTTTATCAAAGGAGGTATGTGCTTTCAGGATATAAGTTGTTTTGTTTATTGAAGTAAATTTTTGATTTGTTCTTAATTCATAATTTGATATATTTTCCAATTTTAATGTTTACTTATTTCTTCAGCTTAAGCATCTACTTGTTTACTTTTCATAGAATAGATTTCCATCTTGGCTGGTTGGCCTACCATTACTTTTGTGTAAAGATTATAGTGGATATGTGCTTCCTTCTTAAAGCGATGGCCATCTTAAACTTGAAAAATAGTTGGTAACCTTTAATTGATCTGAGGATTGACATTCTGTCTGTTTGCAAGACCCCAAGAAATACATGCCCTTAATGCCAAACACTATTGGATTATATGCCTAATTTTCTATATGTGGTGCATAGGATATTGTCTAGGAAACTCCTTTGCATGTTTGGAAACTTTTAAGTGGAAGTTAAAAATCTACAAGTTTTTAAGTGCTAGTGAAGACTTGCTAATTCAATTGAGGACTAAATCTGATGATGTCTCCATTGATAACAATTTATACTTGCTGTTCGAGATAAAATTGAAAACTATTGAGAGAGGCAAGGTGTTGGATGGTAAAATCTATTTCTTGTGAGAATATGCTGAATGAAAACCAAGATAGTGTTGCTTCTTGATGGAATAGCCTGCACGCCCAATAACAAATTACAAGGAGTAATCACATCAGTCCATTAGACCAACTTATTTTCAGGAAGAATGCAGGCAGTGCTCCTCTTCCATCGATTGTGCTATATGATTGTCACTCGTTTTTAGTGGAAGGAAGAAAGAAATAAAGAGGAGTTTTTTTCAATTACCCCCTTTGTGCTATGCAATGCCCCCCATTTTCAGGTGCTTTAGCAGTGCAGTTGTGGCTGATGTTCTAGCCTTTAGGTTTGTGTCAACTTGTTCTAAGGAGTATTATTCCAATGTCGCCAGTGAGTTCAGATGGATTAATGGAGATGAATGCCATTTTTTGGAGGGACTCTGGACAACTTGTTTGTACTTACTATTTATAGTAGATGTCACTCAGGTAATTGATCAGGTCAATTGGCAATACTGCTATTTCTCAATAGTCGGTGTCTCATAAATTGATAATTTCTTGGCGACTGACGGTGGTTAAGTATATTTTTTTAAGTAATGTTTAAACGTTAAATAGTTAATTTTACGCTATTTAATTTAATAAAGTGACTTTATAAAGTGATTTTATAAAATAACTTTTTTTGGTGCCTAGGGAAACATAAGGTTTATTTAAAGTCAAATTAAAAAGTGCAAACCCTAATTACAGTGTTGGGCTTGATGAGCTTATGTAAATGCACTTTTGGAGCTCATTTGCACATGTTGAGCTTATGTTTTCTTATATTTCTTTCTTGAAAAACCTTGTGTGGTTCTAGAGGCTGGACTTGTCCATCTGGGCCTTCGTGATGACGAATTCCCTCTTAAAGAAGAATATCTCTGGTAGTGAAAGATCAACCCTGGTCATTTGGTTGGAGATACCAATCAGGTATTTCATTGTGTTTTCAAGTTTGAGGTTTTAATGAGATTTCAGAGGTTTTGAGAATTTAATTAGTTTATTGTTTTTGAGTTGGCTGTGAGCTTGAATGAAAATCATTAAATATTCTTGAGCTGTTCGATTTTTCATTGGTGAAGATCTGAATTTTTTTTGTTGTTGGAGTTTGAGACGCCATTCTGTTTGAAGGAAAGTTAAAATTATAAGATTGTATTGGCATGAGGTTTAGAGGCTTTGGTGGCTACTTTGATTTATTCTTCTTGCCGTGCAAGTATTCATCAGTCATGACGTGAGGGTATATTTAGCTTTGGCATGGATTTGTAGCTTGTTGTTTAAGAATAGCTGTGAGCACTTGTGCTTTGCGTGGGCTTGTGTTAACTTGTGCTGGCGATTACACTCTGACCTGGGCCTGAAAATACTTCTTGGCTGGTTTGTTCTGCTTGATGTGATGAATCTTGGCTGGGTGTCGAACATTGTCTCTACAGTGTAATCCTTC